>PVLA01010652.1:0-61172 GCA_004027455.1 Hydrochoerus hydrochaeris
ATGGTCGTCTCCTCCAATAAATGTAAAAAGCCATTTAAACTAACTAATGCCATCTGCTTCTGTGACCATGCTTGCAAAGACCCCTCCTCCCTTTGTTCTATAGCTTAAAAGCCCTGCTCTGGCTCAACTCGGGGCTCTCTGTTCCTGCGTGTTCAGTGAGCCCCACGCATGCTTGGACAATAAAGACCCCTTGCCAATTTCATGAGAAGGCGTCTGTTGGTGTCTTCCTACACGCGGAGGGCGTCTCAACCCCCACACAAACTTGGACTTTACAGAATCAAAACAGTTTCTTCTAGTATTATATCTATGGGCACTGCTATATTGTCTATTTCAGAAATGCTTGTTATTTTTAATCAAAACTTTACTTTGTCATTTCATATCTGCTATCTTACACTTCTCTCATTTGAATTCAGAGTGTAGTGCTCAGGTTTGTACTTTACTTCATTAATTTTCATCTATTGCTAATTTTCTGTTTTTGCTTCAAAAGCAGTTCTTACTTAGGCTTCACTGGTTGTATGCAAAAAAAAATTTTTTTTCAAAAAGGTTTCTTTTTACATGGTTTATCTTTTCATTCATAGGGATTCTGCACTTTTATATTTTATTAGTAACATGAAACACATGAAATAATCTTTGCTTCAAATCTCCTTACAGTATGTGTGCTTGAGAAGGGTTGAGAGTCTCTCAGAAGCCCCTCACATTTTTTCTCATCTCTGTTTGTGCTTTAGAATATTTTCAGATGCTCATATTTATTTGTTTTTACTTTTCTTTTAAGACAAGTTTGTGAAGGCCCAAGTTTGAAGACTGGAAAAAACACATGAATTGCTGGGTGGTGCACCTCTTCACCTTGTTGAGACCTAAAGGATGCTGCCGGGGGTTGGATTAAAGGACTGAAAAGGACACATGGTGCTGGAAGTAGTGGCTGCTGCAGTGAGACTTCATTTCATGAGATCTGCTTCTGAGTTCCCATGGCACAGATTCCAGCAGGGAGCTTGGAGAAAAGGTTGACTGTGAATGCCTCAGTCAGTGGCTAGCTGTCTCTTATGCATGGGAGCAAATGGGACTCTAGGAGCAGACAGGGACGAACAAATAGACGGAGGAAAATGGACCTACCAGCAACTTCCAGCAGACACAGAAACAGAAGGGTCTCAGGGCAATGCAGGGTGTCCAGACACATTCCAGGGTGGAGTGAGCACAGATGCTGGCTGTCGGCCATGGATTAAGAAGGATTATTTAATTTTGTATTGGAATCCAGAGTGTTGTAATTTCTAATCTTTATGTTATTGCATGAACCATTTTTCTTATCTGGTGGTATTTTCTTTGTTTATATTGGTGATTCTTAGAATGTTCTCTCATTTCTTAGCCAGAAGCTCAAGGGCATTTCTTTGTTCCCTGAGGAACAAAGAATGATTAGGATCTTGAATGATCAGACACCTATTGGCAGATGGGGGCAATCTGTCAGCTCTTGGATCTGAATTCAGGATGGATCTAAGAAGTCATTTGGGAATTTTAGGTGATATCTCTGCATGAATTTGTGAGAAATGAACAACTTGGTTTCTGCAGCTGTTTAAAACACTTGCAAAATTCAAGCATGCTAGGGCACTACAAATGTACACTATAACAAACAAATGGAGATAGGTTATACAGAATTAAAGCATTAAAAATCATTGTATGATTCTAATAGCTGGGCACTAAACAGAGTCAGGATATGCAAGTAGCAGCTGCAGCACTGAGATAAACACTAGCCTGCACACGTGCATGCATGGCAGGCCTGTCAGTGTTGCTTTTCAGCTACACCTGCTCTCCCAGATGGTGGCCCCTGCCAGCAGCCTCAGCACTTCAAGGAACGACAGTCCCAGATTGTTTCATAGAGGGAAAATAACTACCCATCACCTCAGGGGGCATTCTCATGCATTTGCTTCATCACACATTAGAAAAGGTCCCACTTTTTCTTTTTTCCAAAAGACAGTAGTTCTGACAACTGCTGGTCCTTTTGCAGACAGCCTGGAACACAGGCCCATTCATTGGGATCAAAATGGATTTGCACAGTCTTATGAAAACTTCGAGGGGCTTGGTGGGGCCCTGATGACTCAGGCTAGGGTCACTGAGTCAGAGTTGGTGCAGGCATTTGAAATTACCCCATTCTAGTGCTGCTTGGACCAAATTTAAAAAGAGGCCAGGCTTCCTAGGCGCTTTGACTTCTAAAAATCCTGTTCTCTCATGGCTGTCAGCACAGCTTAGCCACTTTACTTCCTCTCTATTCTTTCTTAGTCTCTTCCACTCATTCTTACCCAGCTCCTGAGATGTTACAGATTCAGAGCCACATCTTTGGCTCTCTGCATGCCATCTGTGGGCCATTCATATCCGTGGCATTAACCCCATATCTGCACTACTGTCTCCATTTGGGACATCTTCTCCTGGGCTTCCCAAGAGCACCTAAACTTCCCTTGTACTATGTTCTTCATCTGTTTTACTAAATTCCACATCTTCCAGTAGTAGTCAGCTCCTGCTTTTGTTACCTTCAGGGGTTACTGACCTGTCCTTCTATGAGCCTTGTCCTTTCTCCTTGGCTTTTTTTTTGGTAACACCTTTCTGTTTTCCCATCTGAAAAAAATCTTTATTTATAAAACAATTCTACCAAAAGGCTAAAACTTTTGTTGATTTTCACCAAATTCCTGCCAATCCATGTTGCAGTTATAAACATGGCCATGAGAATTTGCTTAGTACAAAGACAATAGGAACCTTCAGGGACTGGAGTGGGAATAGATTATGTTATTTGGCATTTGAAGTGATACAATAAAGCTATGTGCTAAATTCTTTGAGAGCACAAAGAAAGGAGTTGGTAATGCTTCATCATAGAAAATCTTCAAAGTGTAGGTGATACTTGTGGTACACTCACAAATAGCTACCCTTCCAAAGCACATGTTCACTTGCCAGCTTTCTTCTTATTTTCACCTAGCCTTCAGTCTTGTCTCATTTCTTTCAAACTCATCTTCCATTTGCAAGCTCCACAGAGGAAAGACAGCTTCATTTTTCTTTTTCTCTTTCCAGAGCTCAATGTGAATTCAGGGATGCACTTGACTCCTTCAACATGGCTCAGGGATGTTGGCAAAAAATATGTGTATCCTTGGCAAAATACAAACAAATCTTCATTGGTGCCCATTCATAATATGATTTGTCTCATGCTGTTCTAATTTATCTATATTTTGCAGGTGAAAGCAATCCTGAGTGTGTTGTGTCTGTCCTCTGTCATGTTTTACTGCTTCACATATCAGATCAAACTGTTATTCCAGAGCTGAGTGGAGAGACTAGGTCTTATATGGTAGCTAAAAGAGTGAGGGAAGTAAGCACCTTGATTACTGCCCTATCTTCTGGAGTCTGGTAGGGTTTATTTTTGGATATTGTCTTAGTTACTTTTCTCTTGTTACTGAGACAAAATACCCAACACCCAAAGTTAAAAAGGGAAAGGTTTATTTACCTCATGGTTGGTAAAAGTTTCAGTCCATAATCTGCTGCTTCCAAGAGGGTGGCATGGCAGAGAGGCAATGCAGAAGAGAATCAGTTCATGGCAAGCAGAAAACAGCAAAACCAAGCAAGGAAGAGGAGACAAGACTTCTTCTGTCCCTTTTGTTACATATAGGCTACTCACCCTAAAGGTGAGTAACACTCATACCCTTAATCCTACCAAGAACTATGCTAAACCAATTAGCAGAGTGGTTTATTAACCACACACACTTAACCCAAGCACCACACACTCCAGATTCAGCTACCTCCAAAAAATCTCCATGACTGCATGAGGCTTTGGGTGGGTGGTGGGACTGAGATACAAACCGTAACAACTGAGTTTATGAACAATGAATTTGAGGGATAAAAGGGAATTTAGCCTCATCCATTCTGACACTGATTTTACACATGGCAAAATGGAGCCCAGAGAAGTAAAATGGTATGCTCATGATGCCCAGAGACCTTTGGCAAGCCAGTCTGGAGGCTAGTTTGCCTGATGCCTGCTCTGTTCAGTGGTTCCCTTTCTGCCACACTATCATCCTGGGACTCTGCTTGTCATTTCTTGTAGATGTGTGCCTTAAATCTTATTAAAATATTCCTATGTGGAAGGTATATCCTAATTTACTGGTGAAGAAATGGATATAGAAGTTAAATAGACTTCTCCAGATTACACTGAATTCTAAATCTAGATATTTTCTCACCTTTGAAATAGAAATAAAAATAAATGTTTCATATAATTCTATGGAATTATAAAAATCCAGGAAATTAAATTTTGGAAGTAAGATATGAAGTATTCATTATCTTAGTTTTAAAAAGTCTTGTTCTTTGCTGTGGATATTGTCCTCTTTTCTTCTGTCTGGAGTTCTGAGGCCCATTGTATTTGGGGAATCACTACATCGTGTGAACATGTATGGATGTTCTATCTTTCTGTTATCTGGCAGTCAACACATGGATGTGTGATCTTCACATGGCTCCCACAAATACTGTGTATGAAGGAAGTGAACCAGGGCTCCTGGGATAGTGTTTAATCAAAGAAGCAATGTCTGAACTATTCAGTGTTTGGTTGGTTTCTGTTACATGGGCTCTGTGGGCTCTTGCTTGATTTCTAAGATCATTTCTCTAGCCTTTCTGGGGGTTCTGTGAATCATTCTATATTGTTTCAATAAATTCCTTTTTAGACATTAGCCAGACAATATTGTGTACCCTGGAGACCTTGACTGTTCAGGTAGAAATACTTGAAACTAATCCTGCAGAACAAATTTCCTACAACAGAGAAGAAATGAACATTAATCATCTTTCTGTCCCTGTAACAAAATACTTGAGATAATTAACTTACAAGGGAAAAAAAGTTTATATTGGCTCAGATGTTTGGCACATGATTTGGTAAACCCATTGCATTTAAGACTCTGATGGGAACAGTTTGTTGTGGAGTAAACTGTTACCTTCATGGCCATAAAAGAAAAAGAAGAAGACAATATCAGGATTCCCCATTGTCCCAGTGATCTAAGGGTCTACCACTTGGCCCTACTTCCTAAAGGTCCACAACCTCTCAGTATAATCATTATGGAAACTAAACCTTTAACACATGGGCCTTTGGGAACATTCAACACTCAATCAATAGCAATTTATAAGCCCTCTGCAAGGCCAAGAATGACAGAATAGAGAGTTGGACGTGAAAGAGATGGTCTTCTCTTGGCTTTGGAACAGATAAAATTTTCCATGTCCCATGGAAATGTGAAGTTGATTGAAGGTGGAAGATTGAGTTTAAATAACTCCTTTAACAGACATCCAATGGACTTGAAAGAGTTTTAAACTCTATTCAGAGCTCTGATAGCAAATGGTGGTACAAGTCCCACAGTTAAGGATAAGGCAGGTACATAGACACTTTGTAATACAGCCTGGAAAGGTAGTCACACACGGAAACCAGTCAGGATGTAACAATCCAGGGAATCCTATGTAGCAGAGAAGATAGTCTCATACAAAACACCTCTACTTTCTATGTCAAGATATTTTATAATCTACTGGAACTTGTATCAGTTCAGCAGGGAAGTAGATGGTCCCCAACTTGTAATGGTTCAACTTTCAATTTTTTTTTGTCTTGACAATGATATGAAGGCAATATGCATTAAATAGTTCAAATTTAGAAGGTAGCTCTGGAACTCCCCAGAACCATAAGATATGTTGTATGACACTCTTTCATGATGCTAGGCATATCCTACTCCACCATGTGATCACAGGAAAAAGCAATCAGCTCTCTCCAGTGTGTTGTGTTGCTAATCTAAAGTGTTTAACAGGTTAGATATATTAAGTCCTTCCATAATCTATGGGTATTTTCAATTTACAATGGACTTATTGGGACATAGCCTATCTTAAATTTAGAAGCATCTGTAGATTTCTGACATTGATGAACTACTGTTTTTTTAAAAAAAAGCACAAGGTGGTATTTTGGCATATTTGGGATTTGTAATGATTATGGTTAATGCCTAGATATCTTCCCAAAGCCTCAGGTAGTCATAAGTGAAGCTTTTTCTAAGGTGGTCTAGAATGTGTGATGCTGGGATTAAGGATGTGTGATTACTAAATTAGTCCACTGATTGGTTTGGGACCCACCATAAGCCAGTTAGCCTAGATAGACTATAAAGGGGCAGAAAGAAGCTACTATTTCCACTTGTTGGTTTGCTCGCTCATTTTGCTACCTACTGCTCACCATGACTCTTTCTCCTCTGAGATGCCTGTCTTGCCATGCCACCTTGCTTTGGAGCCAGCTGATTATGGACTGAAACCCCTACAAACTGAACGAAATAAACCTTTCCCTTTTTAACTTTGGGTGTCGAGAATTTTGTCTCAGCAATGAGAAAAATTTACTAAGACAGTGACCCTTGAATAAGAAAAGCTGATTGCATTGAGTCAGGCCTTAAGTTAAGGAGGTGGAAAATTCCATCCTGTCTGGGAAGGCCATATGTGTTTATGGCTTTGTCCCTGAGCCACATCTCTGTGGCATTGGGCACAAGGTGGCCTTCAGCTTTCTAAAGATGATGTTAGCTCTGGTACATGCAGCTTTATACAACTAAGAGGTAGCCATGTTGGTAAACAATTGACTAGAGGAACCCAAAGAAGTCTGAGAAGTACAGTGAAAATCAGTCAGGAGGACAGCTGTGTCCCAGATGCACAGTGGAGCTGCTGACAGAGAGACCATAGAGGCAAGTGGGATTCTATGCCCTTTTTCCTCACCATTTTGTACTTATAGAAGTTTTCAAAACTTGAAGACTTTTCCCAGATGCAATTGCAAGGTAAATGCTGAGAATATCTGTTGCTTCTTGACACAGGTTTGAAGAGTTTCTTAGCTGATTAAGTATACATGGGTCTGGCAAGCAAGCACTTTAAAGAGATTTAGAATCACATGCCATTTCCTGTCAGCAGGACTTTCTTTGAGATGAGTTTTCTGAAAAGAAGGAAGACATAATGAGGAAATGGCCTGGATGGGAAATCATATCCTAATCATGAGGAAGATTTGACTTGAGGTTAGTATGCAAACAGAAAGAAATAGCAATATTAATAACAAGCCCTACTTCTCTTATTTCCCTATCTGCCCACACATGTTCATCTCCTCAAGGACTAGTTTTTTTTGAACATAGTTCTGAATATGTATGCTACTTCAGAATGCAACTGTGAGGATGTCTGCTGTCCTGCCATAACCCTGGAGCCTGAAAGTGTGGGGTACGTGTTGGAGTGGGAATCAGATGAAATTACACCTAGAAAGATGACTTGAAAGTATATCAGAAGATTTTGGTAAAGCTGATTTTTCTTTCTGAGACTAAATCTAGTGTTTTGGTCTGTGATGGAGTGGAAATAGGAGCCAGACACAGTCTGGACCACATCAAAGTAGACTGATGTCCCCTTTGAAGGAGGCTTAAAGGATTGATTGGTCACTTAGGGGATCTTCAGATTGAGTCTAATTAGATTTTAGTAGAAACTCCCCCAAAACCATTATGAAACCTATGCTGATTTGAATCTACCCTGCTTGGGGAGATGAAGATCTGGAGTCATGCTATTATTCTGTGATGTGTTCAGGAAAAGGACTCCAACTCAACTGAAAAAGCACATCCCCGAATTTGGGGCACTGGGATACTTAGTCACAAGTCTACAATAAACCTTTTGTAAGTAGTTTTGACCAGTTCCCTTGCCTCAGTTTCTCCTCAGGGTCACAAGACTACTTAATAGCCAGATTTTCCCTTCATAGTACTCTCTGAAGATTAACTGAAGGTTGGCCCTCACACATTCATTTCCACACATAAAAATATTCCACAAGTGCATAAAACACTGCTACTTCAATGTCATTTTATTTCTAAATTTCAATTTTAAAATATCCTCTTTTGGCACTGATAATCTGTAAAATAATCATGTGACAAGATTAATTCAGTCAAAAAGAGTGTGGGCTTGCTTTTGGATACACTGACACTGGGTCAGCGTGATGCCAGAAAGTCGATTGCAAATAATTAAGTTAATCATCTGGATGCTAACTACTTGACACGGAGGGGGAAAGCTATCCAGATGATTACACTATGTCTTCTTCACCATTATGCTTTGAGATGTATTTCGCGTATTTGTGTGTTGCATTGTGTTTTTGTGTGGGCTGCTAAATTGTACATGACTGAATCTTCCTTGAGGATATGTTCAGGCTCCAAGCTCCAGTTAGTAGAAAATTCTCTCTTCTTGGTTTGAGCATTCCAGGTGCAGATTTCTGGTTTTCATTTCTTCCACTGATGCCTCATCCCTTTCCATCCCTGTGCCTCTCACCATGTGGCTGGCGCCGGATATGTTGAAGTAATTAGTCCCCAGACTCCTGAGTGCCAGCCCTGCCTCAGCAGCACCTGCTACTCTTTTATTTCTTGTTTCTCTTAACCTTAGATCTTGCATTTTTACACACCTGCCATCTGGCAACCATCCTACATTCCATTCCATCACCAAGGGGACACACCCTTTACATCGGGGTAAACCGGAAATGGCAGATGCCTTGCTTGAGAGACCAACTTTCAGGAGGCCACAGCTTAGAAACTTAGGCAATGGTGCAGCAAACAGGTTGGCTAATTTGTGAAATAGCTTTCCTCTGTGCCCCAGCGCTAAATTCTATTCACCTGGACCGTTATCCTGACAAGGATGTGTACATTTAAAAAAATGCACCTAACAAAATTTACAATTTATTTTATTTTAAAAAAATTTACCATTTAAATAATTTTGAATTGTACAGTCTTGTGGCATTAAATACGTACACATCATTTTACAGGAACCACAGTATCTATTTGCAGAACCCTTTGTTTTGTAAAATGGAAACTCTGTGCTCCTTAAACAATAACTTGCCATTCTCCCATCTCCTTAATCCCTGGCAGTCACCTTTCTACTTTCTTTCTCTGTGATTTTGACTACTCTAGATACCATGTGAGTAGAATTGTGCAGTGTTTGTTCTTTTGTGACTAGTATATACGTGTATATAATACACGATTATATATTCTTCCTGATCCATTGATATGGTAGAATATGTCAGTATGTCCCCCTTTTTAAAGCTTGATAGTATTCTCTTGTACATATACACATTTTTGTTTACCCATTCATACATTGATGGACATATGGGTAAAGCACCACATCTTTTATGTGTGTGCAGTATTTGGGGAACCAGTGCATATGTGAGGTAGTTGAAACATTAATCTTATGGTCAGATAGACTTGAGTTCCAGACATGGCTCTGTTACTTACTAATATGATTTGAAAAAATTACTTATCTTCTCTTTTTAAAAAAGTCACTTTAAAAGGTAAAGTATATAATGAAGACAAAATCTAGAATACATATAGAGGTCTAATTCAAGTGTATTTTCTAACTCAGGTGTTTTATAACTCTGTAGAGATGATCTGTTATTAGTGGGAATCAGCAGTGATGCAAATACTGATTAATGCCTAAAACTGACTTTTTTATCCTCACCTAAGAAAGAATAGAGACTTTTTGGTATCTAACTCCAAACCATAGTGTCAGTTATTCCAAATTATGGGTTAGGCTTTTACTAGAGTTGTAATAAAAGATGTGAGGAATATAAGTCTGAATTGAATTGTAAAGGGAAAGAGAAACATGTGAGTCTGCTGAGTTCCTGGCAGGGGCAGAGGTACTTTATAATATGTTAATTCCTGTGATATAGCCTTCAATAAGGGGTAGCATCTGAGTTCTTAGAGTAGGGAACCTGAGAGGTTGAGTCAGCCAACTGAAACATTTTAGCTCTGACTGTTCCAAACATTGTGTCTGAGTATAAGATGAATGTACAAGGTAACTACCCAGTCTGGCAGGGGAAACAGCTGTGTCTATATATATAATTGCATTTTAATGTGTTAAGGAGTCTTTAGGATAGAGATATGGTAGGTACAAGGAAGGCTTCTTCTGTCTTAGTTACTTTCTTGTCCTTGAGACAAAATACCCAATACTCATAATTAAAAAGGAAGACAGATTTATTTTGGCTCACAATCTTTAGAAAATTTGGTACATAGTTGGCTCCGAGACAGGAAGGGTATGGTGGAAGAAAGCTGCTCATGTCTTGGCAGCCAGGGAGCAGAAAAGGGAGGATCCAGGAACAAGAATACGCTCTTCCAGGCCATGCCTCCGGTGATCTACCTCTAACCAGGGTCCACTCGTTGACAGCTTATTTAGCTACTAAACTTATCAATGGATGAATTTCCTTGTGAGTTTAGTGCTTCAATGATCCCATTATTTTCCAAAAGCCCTGCCTCTGAGTGCATGAGAGTTTGAGGGAATAGTGTATGTCTAAACCAAAAGAGTTTCTCAGAAAAGGAGACACCAGAACTGAGTCTTGAAGTGTTAATAAGCTTGTGAGTGAGCAAGAAGGGATATCTCAAGTAGAGGAGACTATGTGAGTAAAAGTGATAAATCAGGGAGTATATTTGGTTAACTTGTGGTTCTAGAAAATCATTGCAATGGCTACCCTAAATAAGGCTTGGGGTGAGTAGGTTAGGACATGCTAATGATAGTTCAATGAAGAGATGAAAGAACCATAAATAAAGGTGAGGATAAACAATGAAGTTACAGACTTGATGATAAGATATGAATGAATGAAGATGAGTGGGTTTGGGTTGGGACATAGCAATGACTTCCGGGATGAACATGTTTGATTTGTAGTGTCTTTAGGGCATTCACATAGAAATATCCAGTGAAACCTTAGTCTCCACAGCAACTAACATTCTGGTTTGCCCAAGACTTCCTTTTAAATATTTAAGTGTGTAGGATTAATAACCATAGTTCTAAGTTCTTGTTGGATTGTTGAACAGATCTGTTTGCAGTCTCACTGTTTGAATGTCCACTTTGTACAGTTTAATTTTGTAACTTGAACAACTATTTCTAAAAGGACAATATGTAATTTATCAACTAGTGATTTCTTACTGTTTATTTTTTTTGAAATTCTGTAATATTTCTACCCTTTTTCTTTAAATAAAAAATATTTTTAAAAAACACTTCCTTTTAAGCTGGAAAACGCTGTGTTACAAGAAATCCTTTCAACTCAAGGAGGCTAGGGGAGTCTAGAACTCAGTGGAGTCTGGGCTAGAGAAACTGATGTGCAATTTATGGAACCCATGGCATGGATGAGCCTCCATAGGGAATGTAGAGAGTGAAAAAGAAATGCCAAAGACAGATTCTTAGACAAACAAATCCCTGGTGATAGCAGTGGAAAAGGAATCCATGAAGGAAGAAAACAGGGAGAGATGTGAGATGAGGTTGTGAGAGTTGAAGGGAGGAAACATTTGTAGAAGAAGGAGCAGTCAACTATCTATAAGATTGCAAAAAATTTACAATTGGATTGATTTTAGAAATGGCCAGGCCTTTTTGTGAGAGCAGATTCATTATGTAATAGAGTGAAATCAGACAACAGGAGAGTGAACTGCAGGGAAGCAAGGAAATATTTTTATGAAGCTATATGGTAGAATGACAGAGAGAGAAGAGCTAGGTAGTTTGGGAAACAGAGATGAGAGACAGGTCTAAAAGCATCAGGGAAATGTGATCTGGTTTGTATGAAATAAGTCAGTGGAGATAGACAGGTTGAAGGCATGAGGGGCATTAACTGCTAGAACAGTTTGGAAGGATAGGATCAACAGATGGGGTGCACTAGAACAGATCCCTCTTTTGAGACCAAAGGTACAAAGTTATCAGTGGATGAGGGTGTAGCAAGGGCTTGTAGACACTTAGCTGTAGAGTTGGGATTTGAATGAATGTCTGCCAGACTTCAAAACTCATATTATTTTCACTTCATCATAGAAAAATACACGTAAGTTCAGTAAAACAATGTTTACGCATATGCATAATCACTTAGTGCTATGGAGAGACAAATGCATGCTGTGGGTGAAATTGGGGAAGTGATTAGAGCAATTGGAGCCAGGTGTAGTTCATCTAGGGAGCTTTACAGGAAAGGTGAACTTTGAACAGAATTCTGAAAGAGTAAAAGAATGTGGTGAGGGAAGACTTTAAATTGTTTAAAGAAATTAAATGGTTCTCCATATCGTACTTCTCTTAAGAAAATTACTCCAACAAAATAAGAAATTTGCTTCTTGTTTTTCCCACTATGTAGACTCTTAATAGATGAAGTGGATGGAGACATGTGCCATGTATAATAGTAGCAAGTCACTAATTCCCATCTCTCCTCTCTCCCATATCTATCTTCTTTGTCTTCAATAGTAATGGATTATTTAGGTGAGATATGACCACTTAGCTAGTCTCTCTTGCTAATGTTCTGACCAAGGTCCAGCCAATGAGATGTGATTAGAGGCAATAGTGTGACTCCTGGTTGTGCTGTTAATGGCTATATCTTCCTTGCCCTCCATCCCCACCCCAGCTGCCTTGAATTCAGAGCAGTAATAGTGCATCACTTTGTGCCATGACCATGAGGGTAATATCCTAGCAATAGTGGAGCAACAATACTGATGGAATCTAAGTCCATAACACTGAGGGGTTACCCTTAAGAAACCATTGTTAATTCAGGCTCATGTTATCCATTTCATTTGTTTTTCAAGCATTGTACTGACACCTGAATTCTTTGCTTGCTTCAATCTTATATTTAAAGACTGCCATAGAGCATACCTTTATGAATTTAAATTCCTTTGCCTGAAACTTAGCCCAGAACTAGGTACAAAAACATACCAACCACGAAGAGTATGACAGGCTCTGTCTTGGTCCAGATTGTCTCCATCCACTATCTTTAAGTCATCGTGTGCAGTATGTGTTTTCTTCATCACTTCATTTTTAGGATGCTTCTAAGGAAACAATTTATCAATTAGCATTGCATTTCAATGTGAGTAATGGAAAACCTGACTAGACAGTAGCTTAAAAAAGTTAAGGTTTTATTTACTTATTTATTTTTTTGGAAACCAGAATACTGAAGGTAGGTAGTACAGAACTCTACAATGCACTCAGTGACCCACTAGGCTACCTCTGTTTTTCTGCCCCACAGTCTCTAACACATGGCTTTTGTTCTTATGTTTGTCACTTTATGGCTTCACTTTAGGCATTGAATCTGTATTTCAGACAGGAAAAGGGGGAAAGGTAAAGAAAAAAGTGCAAGCCAATTGAGTTGACTCTCATTTTCATAAAAATTTTATAGTGATATGTAACATACATTAAAAACTCACAAATCAAAGTATATAACGATGAATTTTTATAAATTGAACCTGCTAGTGTAAATAGCATTCCAAACAAACACTAGAATGTTCCTAGAAACACAGAATCCTTCTTGTACCAGAAGTCTCTCTTCCATACCCTAGTGAAAAGCAAAAACTCATGTTGCTGAATTTTGAATTTTATGCAGTTGTATAGCAGACATTCTATTGTGTCTAGTTTCTTTTGCTTTACAAACTATTTTGTGAGGTTAACCCTTGCCATTGCATTTACTCTCCCTGCTCTATTATTCCAGTGTGTGACTACAATTTTCAGATCCATTCAATATTGGAAGGCATTCAAGAAGCTTGTAGATTTTAGCTATTATTAAGCAATGTAGCAATGACTATTCTAGTACAGGTCTTTTAGTGAACATGTCTCTACATTTCTGTAAATACATACCTAGATGAAGAATTTCTGAGCTTTGGGTTGTGCTTATATTTAGCTTTGATATTGCCAAGCAATTTCCCAGGATATTTATATCAGTTTACCATTTTAAGGGCAGCATATAAAAGTTTCAGTTGCTTTCATATCCTTGTCAACACTTGGTACAGTAGTTGAACATCCCTACTTTTCCCATAGGGAATACATTCCAAGATGTTCTGCAGATGTTTGAAACCATGGATAGAATTGAATCCTATGTATACTATATATTTTCCTATACATACTTAGGAAGCTTAATTTATAAATTAGGCACAGTCAGATGTTTACAGTAACTGATAATAAAATAAAACAACTCTAACCATGTAATAACATTCATTTAAAATTTATTAATTGCTTATTTTTGGAATTTCCATTTAACAATTTTGGATCATAGTTGACTATGAGTAGCTGAAACTATAGAAACTATGGATAAAGAGAGAACTACTATATTACCTGTCTGTTCAATTTTAACTGTTCTGATGAGTACTTAGTAATATACTACATTTTTGATTTTTATTTTCTTAGTAACTAGCGAGTCAACTAAGGATTGAACAACTTTTGATATATATGTGGTTATTTACTGTTTGGATACAAAGTACTTTTCACACAAGGGGGCCACCATCTTTAAGTCAAAGTGTCAGCAGGTTTAGTGTCTTTTGAGGCTTCTCTGTTTAATTTAAAGATGGTGGTCCCCTTCCTGTCTGTTCACATGGTCATCTTTCTCTGCACACACACATCATGCTATCTCTCTGTATATCCTAATCACTTCATGATGACACCAGTCACCTTGGATTAGGGCCCACTGCAATAATCCCTTTTCAACATAATTACGGGACTTTAAAGAGCTAATCTTTGTATATAGTCACATTTTGAAATATTGAAGATTAAATTTTCAACATATGTAGGGACATAATTCAGTCCATAAGTCCTTTGTTGAATGTACATACTGTGTTCATGTTATCTACTTTGCCAGTTGCTTTTTATCTTCTTAATGCTCTCTTGATAAACAGAAGTTCTTAAACATAATATTATTGAATTTATCCATTTCTCTCTATGGTTAGCATCTTTAGGGACCCTTTAAACCTACCCCAAAATAATGAAGATATTTGCCTACCGTTTTATTCCAAAAGATTCATTGTTTTGCCATTTACATTTGGATATACAATATATCTGGAATTAATATTTTTATAAGGTATGAAGAAGGGGGGGGTCAAACTTTTGTCTTTTGCCATGTGATTCTAAAATAATTTCTTGAAAAGATCATTCTTTCCTACAGCCTTGCAATATATGTGACTTACTTATTTTTCTTGTTGCTGAGACAAAATACCCAACACCCAAAATTAAAGAAGAAAAGATTTAGTTTTTAGTCCATAATCAGCTGCTCCAAGGCAAGGTGGCATGACAGAGGGGCATCACAGAGTTTCATGGTGTGCAGAAAGCAGCAAAGCAGTAAAGTAGCAAGCAGCACATGATGATAGAAGTCCTCTTTCTGTCCCTCCCTTATACTTTTCCTGGGCTACATACCCTTAAGGCAGGCAGTGCTCACACCCAGAAAGGGTCTTCCCATTACCCGTACCCAGAACTACGCCAGACCAGTCAGGAAACTAATTTATTAATCACACAATCTTAGCCTTAGCACCACTTATTCAATTCCAACACCATAAACTCTAGGTCTGGCCACCTCTCTAAAGCCCCACCTATGACCAAAAATGAGGCTTTGCGGGGGATATCTAGACACAAGCTATAACATTGCCTTTGTTGTAGATCACCTATTTATGTTTGTGTGGATCTGTCTTTGTACTTTACTTTGTTTTACTAATCTATTTGTATATCTTTGAATCAACAATACACTATTTTATTTAATAAAATACATCTGGTTATCTAGTGGTTTCAACCCTCCAGTTTTTGGTTCCTTGTAAAGATTGCCTTAGCTGGTCTTTTCACTGCCATATGTTTTAGAATCATTCCATCACTTTTACATATGAAAAGCCCTTTTTGGCTCTCTTTTAAACAATTTCCCAGAAAATCTTACAAATGACTTCTTATTAAATCTCATTGTCTAGAACTGTGTCACAAGAGCATCCCATTGTATGAAGTAACTGGAAAATGTAATGTTTTTAGTCATGTTATATAACCACTCTGAACAAAACTGAGACTTTTTTTTAGTAAGAAAAATGGGGAGAATGAACATTGGATAAACAGCTATCAAGGTCTAGGTAGCTAATTTTTCTAAAAGTAGCAGATTGAAGAATGAAGAACGAAAATGGTACTTTCTGGTCTTATGAGATGAGCAGAATTCCAGATGGAATCACACTGGTGCAGCTTAGGGAAAGTTGATGGTTGCTGTTATTCTTTGACATGGTAAGGTGAGCCTAAGTAGGAATGATGGTCTCAGGGACTCTTCATGTAAGCCTATGGAGTGGCCCATGATGGCTCCCATGGAAACTGTATAGACCAGAGATTATTACCGACAACCTCACTTATTCTTTGAGACACCTGACAGTTTCAGAAAAGTGTTCCAGTTCATTTCAGCCAATGCATCTACTTATAAGAATGAGTTCTTACATTTGTTTTAGAACAAAAGACTGTAAAAATAATTCTAGAAATATGTCTTTGCTCACATTGTCACATATAACATGTTAGGAAATCTTATTTATATTTTTAATAGGATTTTTACTATCTCTCATCAGCCTTCTCCTTTGTGAATTTGGGAGTAATGACTAGTGTATTGAGTTCTGTGTGATTTGAAAGAAAAAAAGATGTGATTGTCGCTTGTCTCATCTATTACCTCTATTTTGTGACAATCTAGCAAAAAGTAAGGAGCCTACATCTGTAAACTAAGACCCCAGTCTTTCTATCTTTATTGAAAAGGGCCAAGAAGAAAAAACGGGCTGTTAGTCTGAGTTTCTGAGCAGACCCTAGGACAGAGTTAAATGTTGGGTAGAAATGTTCTACACCCTTGTGTAACCAAAGGAAGGTTCGGCAAGGTTGTCCTAAAGCAAAGTTGGCTTCAGAGGACTCCTCTATTTCCCAGGAGTAGGCCTGCCTATACCTGGTTAGAAGTGACTTGTGGCCATTGTGGACCTGTGATGGCTACCAGAGTGCTGCTGCTGGATCCCTTGGTCTGTTATATTCCCTCTATATAGAAATCTGCAAGGCATAGTATCATGGCAACCTCAAAAGCTTAGTTAGATTTTGCTAAGGATTGAAAGAATGCTAAGATGCCTACTACTCTGGAAAATACAAAAATTCAACTTGGTTAATATGTGTTAATGTGAGTAACTTTAGGAAGGGAATGAAATAGTGCAAATAAAAAGAGAGGATAAAGTACACTGAATGTTCCTGAACTCTATAATATGAAAACTGAGAATGTTATGGATTATTTTTAAGTTTTATTACTTAATTAGGTGGCATGAATTTTTTTTTTTGTACTGGAAATTGAACTCAGGACCTCACACTTGCCAGGTAGACACTGTGCTGCTGAGCTATATCCCTGGCCTAGTTTTTGTTTTTCAAAGTTTAAACAAAAAACTTCTAAAATAGGTTAAATTTACAGGTCCAAAAACATTTGCATCAGACTATACCATGTAGGGAGATAGTGAACTAAGAGGAGCTCAGGGTCTCTGACCTATGACTTAACAAATTCACAGAAAAGCAAGTTCATTTTTTAATACAACCTAGGCATGTGGAACAAAATATCACATGTGTGAAAATCAACATTTTTTCCCTCATTTTACTTTTATGGTTTTCACTATCAAGTCCTCAAATGGGAAAACACAAGAAGGGAGGAAAACTGAATTCTGAGTTTGGTCCAAGGACAACATCACCCAGATGGGCACGTAATATCCACAGCAGCAGGCATGCAGACCTGATTTATTCATCCATCTTTTCTCTAAATCACAATTTGTGCTGATAAGGTGACCTAATTTATTTAAAAGTGAAATGGAGAAGCTCAATAAAAATGGGTGAACCCTGGGTTTGTGAATTGCATAGCTCCATTAGGACCAATACCATGGGAAAGAGGAGTGGGAGCAATGAGAAATACAGCCAGGACCAATTCCTCACTGTGAACAAGATTAAGAGATGAGAGCTCATGACATCATCTCACTGAACGCATCATCTCACTGAACTCATCATTTCACTTCACTGCCTGGAAGGCTTGGATATAAAGGGCCATAGTCTGTGTATAGTAATCTATTTTCTCATTCTTTCTCTGTCTTCATTATAAACAATTCAACCGATGACTTTCTTGCCATTTCCATCAAGAAGATAGTCTTTGTAAAAAAGAAAAGAAATCAGTATCAAGAAAGTTTGTCAATTTTTATTTTACTTTTGTTACTGCAGTAATCTTTCACCAACACTCAAATTCTTTTCCTCCTTAATCTTCTCCTCTGAGACACTTACTTTCCAATCATTTGCCTAGGACTCTTATTTCTTTTCTACTTGGAAGCAGGTGGATCCTTTGAGAGGATTTGGCATACACATAATTTCACCAAAAGGCCATTGGTTTCCTCTGGCTTTTACTTAGCTCTTGAGAGTCCCATAGCCTGTGACCACAGTCTTGTGAACCAATGACACATCTCGGTGATCTCTTCCCAAAGGAACTTTTCCAAAGCAATAGAATTTCCTTGCATATTTGAATCTGTTCTGGCAGTGATTGGAAGCTGTGAGCCCTAGCTCTCTGAAGTGGAAGGATAGACATCACTGTAACTTCAAGGCTTGGAAAAAGCACACACTGGTACACAGAAAAGCAGCCTTGTGAATAATTTCAGCATATGGAAGAAAGTTCGACAGCAGGAAAACTAACGTAAGGCAAGAGTAATTCAGTCTTCTGTGTTGATTACCCCTCTCACTGCCCTCCCTGCAAGGAGGTTAGGAAGGACAGCTGGTTGTAAGACTGCAGCTGTTCTTAATTGTTGATTTTAGCTTTGCAGTGGTCTCTCGTGGGAGAAGATGCCATATTTGTACCCTGCTGCGGACTTACAGGTGTTTGAGAAATATTTTCTTCCTGTGGGTTACATGACACTGTAATAGGCAAGCTATTATGACATACCAGGCTGATGTCTGGAGACATGGGCTTATACAGCTCTCACCCTTTCTTGTACCCATTTCTCTTATATTCAGACTTTCTGCAAAAGATCTGCTTTTTGCTTCAGCCAATTAAGTGTGCATTTCTCAGTCACTTTCTCTTTGAGTTCCCTGTAGATGGGCTGGGTACATCAATAGCAAAGGAGAACATTAAGTTCACCTCTCTTATGAATGTACTCAAAGTAAGCCTACATTAAAATGAGTTTAAAATTGCTCTGTTAAAATAATTACTATATGAGAAATATTAGCCTAAAATTTTTTAAATAAAAAGGCTACTTGAGTAAAAAAGAATTTTGTTTTATTTATTTTTTATTTTGTTTTCTAGGGATGAAAATGCTAGATCTTGCTTTCTCTGTTAGAACTGGACATGTGGTTATGTTTATTCTATTGATGTAATGATTATTTTCATTACCTGTAGGAATCACCTGTGTAGATAGTAGCACACTATATGCATTAATTTTATTGGATTAATTTAGGCACAATATTGATCTTTCCTATTTCCATAGAATTTAGCCAACTGGAGCTCGTTCCTGGACTCTAAACCTACTCCAGCCCTCTTCTGATCTTCTTTGTTGCTCTCTTGACAACCCACTTCCAGACTCTACAACCATGTCTTAACTCCCCTGGCTCTGTGTCTAGCCTGGTGTGTACAAACCCAAGTCTGAGGAGGGCAGGATGGGAATAGAGACAGAGCCCACAAACTGTATCAAATGTCTAGACAGTTCATATGTGTATAATCAGTACTTCTCAATGTACAACTCAGAGCAAATGAAAAGAGACATGGGTAGATCAGACCTAGTCTCCAAATATTAGCAATTGTCCTGCACTGGCATACTATTCTTGCTGTTGGCTGGTACAATACTTCAAAAATAAAAAGGAAACAGAACACAAATCTTAATAAAAAATAGAGTGAAATTATTCACTCATTCTTGATCCTAAAGACAGGTACATAGGAAATCAGTTTAAATGGAAACAGAAAAATGAAATTTACCACTATAATTCCCCCTTTTTAAGGTAAGTGAATTGACTCCTTCAGTAGAGAATGCATTTATTCCAATGTTAATGTGTTTGAAAGTTATTGATATTTTTAATTGATTACATAGGGAGAGTCAACATTTTGTTGCAAAGCACATATTTAACAGTATTTTTAAGACTCGCAGATTATATGAAAGTCATGAAGGTTGGTAGAGTAATGGTAATAATGATAATAAGCATAACCACAACTGCGAATTCTATTCTTTCAGTCAATTACCTATACTATTTAATCAAGTAAAGGGTTTAACAAATTTATTGAGTACACATTCTAGAAAAGATGTGGTCAATATTTACTCTATTTTAAAAATTGACTTAGTATCAGGACAGGTTTGGTCACAGTAGTTTACCCAGTAGTCCAAGGTAGAGGCAGCCTAAATTGCTTGGTGCTTCAATGGCATTGAGCCAATACTTGCTTTCAAAGCAGACAGTTTTGATGATTTTCCATAGATACTTTAATGTGATAAAGTAGAGAAAACTTTTATATAGATTATGTAAATAAATGCAAGAGTGTCCTCATAGCAATGTGATTTGACTCATCTTGTAACTGGTCCACATCAATCTCAGCATTCATAATTGTTGCAGTCTATTTGCTGGGCATTGTTCTTTTGAACTTTCTTCACTGAACTGAACTTAACAATGTGCAATGATTTCCCTTAGGTTTTATCTGGGAGTTTATATTATTATTTTGTGATTATAATGAGTTTGAGACTAGGCAACATGAAGAAGAGCTTATGGGGGTCTCCAGTGGCTGTCCAAATTAATTTTTAATGTGGCCTTTGCTTCCTTTAGGATTTAAATTTCTAGCTTAAAGTATCATGAAAGTGCCTTTTTCCTCCCTGCCAGGACTTTATTCTTTACCATGAAAATACTAATTCACATTTTTTTCTCTATTCCTAAATGTCTTTAATTCTCAAGGTTTCCAACTTATGAATCTTGACCCATTAGTTGTTGTCAAATGAAATGAATGTGTCAAATCAGCAGTAAACAATGAAATCGTATGAGACTGTAAAAGTATTCGAGTATTCTTAGGAAGCAGGTAAATACTAGCTTTCTTGTTGTGCCTGTATAAAAGTACTGGGTAGTGCTAGATGGTAAAATATGTTCTTTATGTGGCTTGTGATGAGAACAATTTGAAAAGCTTCAGCATACTTTGCTCCACTCCATGCCAGCAGGTTTCCTTCTAGTGTTGCCTTCTTGTTAATGTTGCACCTGTTGATGTTGCTCCTCCTGTTGATGTTTATAGAGAACTACCACAACATCAAAATGCTGTTCAGTGAATAGCGCCTTCCTTCTAACAAGGCAATTCCAACTTGATATGGATTCTTGACAGGAGATACCAGGTTCATTTCAGAGAAGAGGCCAGGTCTAACTCTTTGACTTTAATATCTTCCATATATGCTGATATTTAGCTTGTTTTTATGATTTAATGTTAGTATAGCCACTCCTATAAGGGGGTACACTTATCTGAAATTTTTTGTACAATTAACTTACAACTTTATAGCTTATGTTGCTATTATTTGGCCTGCACAAGTTGCAATTGCTTTATAATATCTGTAGGAATCAAGGGTTGATATTATAGAGGGTAAAAGAAGCAAAAGTCAATGGTTGTTAAAAATTATGGTAACAACTAGAAGATGGTTTGTCACTGCTCAGCTGCTCAGTGAGCAAGGGAGAGCCAGATTCTTATTGCTTATTGGCTCATGCACTGAGAATCACAGACACACAGACAGGCAACAAGCTGTTTTTAAAAAGGGGATGTATTTTGTAGGGATATTTTGCCAACATTCTGTGGGCCTAAATATTGCCACTTTGGGAATCTGCTATTGCTAACTTAATTCCATTCACTTCAATTGCTATTTATTAAAAGCCTACTAGTATGATTCCTCTCAGAATCTGTAGAGACAGAGTAGAAAGGAGGGGGCTTACCTCTTGAGTGTTTGGCTAGTGGAACCTATTTATTTTTGAGCCTTTTCCATTAAGTGACACCAGCAGATGCCAAGGAAGTGGAGTCATTTTGGCTTCATTGTCCCTGGTTGAAAACTTCACATTCACCAAAAAATGCCGTGGAGAAATCTTAAACTCAGAAGGAGTTAAGCTGTGTGTCTGCACAGTACAGCTTTGTTCTGGCAATGTCCCATCAGTTTAGGTCATTTCTGATGACTTCACTCTCCTGGTGACATCAGCCTCTAATCTCCTGAAGGTGAATTCATGTGTGATTGCTTCAGAACACTCAGCCCCTGAGCTCCAAGCCATTCCTGTTGATATATGGGACAGAGTTTGTCTTTCTCAGCCGCAGTCTGGTTTGTGCACTCATTTGTGCTTACCGTATCGTATTACCATGTGGACATTATGTCACTCACTGGCACGGCCAAGCTCAAAAATGAAATGTGGTTGCTACAAGCAAAAAACCAAAAGCTAACACTGAATTCCTCGCCTCCCACCCCAGGTGCAAAATAAAAGAGTTAGAAGGATGGCTTGATTTGATATGTTTCTAACAGGTCTCTCTCGTTTCCCTTTCAGTGGCCTGAATGTCGATAGTATCATTGTCATTTTCAGTCCATTATATCTACTAACTCTTGAAAATGTTTGGTCAGTGATGGCACAAATTAAATCTAAGACCTTGAAATAATTTAGCTTAGCCTTGTTCTACAATATTAGGCTTGTGAACTCGAGTAATCTGTTTTCTTTTTGAGACCATTTCTTTGCCTTTCAAAAGTCAGGAAAGAACAGAGTGGACATGAAAGTAGTTTGGCCTCATTGAGTGCAAGCCAGGTGTCAGCTTTGATAAAACTGATGTTGCCATGTACTTGTGTAGATGCCTCTAAAAAAAAAAAAGTAGGATATGAACTGGAAGGGTCCCTAGAGTTTATCTGACCTTAGGCTAGTTTAAGTATGTTGCATGCCCCGTCTACCCTTCTTTGGTTATCCTGATACTAAATTATATCACCAGAGGTTCAAAATACCACAATGATTCTTTGACTCTGTGTCTTCTCCTATGGCCCCCACTCATGTGGAAGGATTCTCTGTCCTTAGTGGGAACTAGGCCAAAATGCAGCAAAAGAAGGGTGCTATCTGTAGACAGCAGAGTTCCAATACCACTTCCATTGGATCCCCAGAATCCATTTCTACTGATTAATGGCTCTTGGCAGTCAGTAGTGGGTTCTAGTATACAAAACTGTCTGGGTACAAAAAGATGTTTAAAATCATGTCAAGAAAAATTCATACTAGCATGGTATTGTTAAGAGGAAAGACTGGTATTTAAACAAGCCAAGAAAATATTACTCTAACTGTGGATCTTCATTCCATATTGAAGGAAAGAAATGAACAGAGTTAGTCACCCTTACAAGTATAACATCCCAGTTATCAGTAAAGAGTATGTATCCTCCATTTTGAGCATGTATCTTACAGAATATAGGGGTACCAGAAAGATACTTTTCTTTGCCTCTTCATGAGACAAATGCTGATCTGAAGATGGCAGAACAATAAGCACCAAAGTAAAGAGCATCTCTGAGGGAAACAGCCCAGATGCTGGAATACAGCATTCTGGAGAAGACCAGAAGGAAAGAAATGGATCCACACCACCCAGGAAGAAACTAAAGTTAAAAAGAAAGAAAGAAAGAGAGAAAGAAAAAAGAAAGAAAGAAAGAAAGAAAAGAAAAGAAAAAAGAAAAACTTAAACAGAAGGCAGTAGCCAGACATACTTTTACCAGAACCAGTCCCACTGTATGCAAAGCACAATTGGAATCCAGAGACACATGGTCATGGTGAAGTTGGGGGTTGGCAAGCCCAAAGGTCTTGAGGGGAAGACATGGTCACAGAGGGAAGCAGTGGACTGGAAAACTGCACTGGCTCATAGTGAATGTGGGGGCCTCAGTCCTCCTGTGGGAGTGGGCAATTGGCCAGGCAACATTTTGGAGTTGGGGAGGATAAGCCCAAAACCAGAACTACAACTGGCTTCATTCAACCACTCCTAGCACAGAGCAGATTGGTAGAAATTGCTTGTACTGAGTCCCACCCCTGTGCATGATCCAATAGCCAAGGCTGAGTTTTCCCTAAAGCTATCCTAACCAATCCTAGCTGTGCAGCACACACTAATGTGGTGAAGACTCTCAGTGGTTAACCAGCTCAGAAGGTAGGGGCCAGCATGCCCTACCCCTGCTTACACTCCAGTAGTCACCAGCAGATTGGGGAAAGCAGCAAACACCAGAAATCCCTAGCCAGCACACTTCAGAGTAATTATAACCAATACAAAAAGTGTTGGGGATCTCACTACCACTTGTCAGGAAGAAACCAAGAACATGACAAGAGGAAAAAGACAGTCTCTGGCCTCCAACCCAAGCAGTACTGGTCCAGGAGAGGCAAACACAGAAGAGATCGAGAGGTGCACACCTGCAGTTTCTAAAGCAACAGCATCTGACATAAAGAAACAACTTCATGAAACTATAAAAGAACTTAAAACAGAAATATTAATAGAAGTAAAGGAAGATAGAAGAAAAATAATAAAAGAAATGCTAAGCACTTCTCAAGACACAGATGGAAGAATAGAGGAACATAGAAAAAGGAAGGATACCTTCAATGAAGAATATAAAAAAATTTAGAATACATGAAACAGATTCAAAGAAATTACCAGGAAATTAAAAGCTCCATTGAAAGCTGACAAAACTGCTTGAAAGAAATGAAAGACTATCAGATCTTGAAGACAGGTTTTCAACTTGTGATCATGAAAGGAAATATCTCTTAAAAATAACCAAGAACCAGGAAGTAACAATTCAAAGGCTAGAAGATGACAAGAAGATCTATAATTTAAGAATAAAAAATGTGAGTGAAGAATCAGGGGTAAACACAAATGAAATACAAAGACTATTTACAGAAATAATTACAGAAAACTTCCCAAGCATAGGAAAAGGAAATGATATTCAGATATATGAGGCATACAGAACTCCAGCCAGCTATAACCAAAATAGATCTAAACCCAGACATACAATAATCAAGTTCCCAGAAATTCAATACAAGAACAGAATATTAAAATCTTTCAGAGAAAAGAAACTGATCATCTATATGGGAAACTCCATCAGAATCATGACAGACTTCTTGACACAAATCATCAAATCAAGAAGAGCTTGGAGTGAAGTATTCTAAGCCCTGAAAGAAAATAACCTTCAACCCAGATTGATGTACCCTACAAAACTATCTCTCAAAAATTAATGGAGAAACAAGATGCTTCCATGTCAAAGAGGAACTGGGGGAGTTCATGACCACCAATCCAACCTACAAAAACTATTGAAGGACATTCTAGAGAGAGAGAAAAAAGACCATGGTTTCAGAAACAGCAGTAGAGGGGGTTCACTGAAGGGAACAGACAGTGGAATGAAGGGGAAAATTAAGCAGCCAATGGCAGAAAAATAGCATGGGAGATGAGGCAGAGAAGGTTGGACATAATCACTAACATAGAAGGCCTTGATACACTAATAAAAAGAAACACAGGCAGAGTGGATCAGGAGATAGGGCCCATCAAGATGCTCTATATAAGAAATATAATTAACCTGAAAGAGGGTTTATGGACTGAAGGTCAAAGATAAAAAAATAACATTCTTTGTGACAGGGAACCAGAAAACAGTGGGAACAGCTCTCCCATCAGCTGCAGATTGGTTGGAAAGACATAACACTTTTATACAATGGAGAACTACTCAGCTATAAGGAAGGAAAACCCTGAGGCTCTTGTAGGTAAATGCATACAACTTGAGTCCAAGCTCAAGGGTAAAAATGTTCAGAATCACTTAGGTAAATAGCAGGTTGCCTCCCTAATCTAAAAACTAAAGGAGTTAGTGGGATACAAAATGTACAATGCACCTGGTGAAAGTGAAAGGGGAGGAACTGTCTAAAAAGGGAAGACAGAGGACATTGTTAATCTTGTATCATGATTTGAAATCCATATTGTTTTCATTGATGTCTTAGTTACTTTGTACTCATCGCTGAGACAAAATACTTGATGCCCAAAGTTGTGAAAGGAAATTTTTGGAGATTTCAGTCCATACTCAGTTGGCTCCAAGACAGGGTGGAATGGCAGGGCTGCAGTTCATGATGGCTGCAAACAGCAAGGTGGAAACCAGCAAGAGAGAGCAACATGCCTTCTTCCTGCCATTATATCACATTCTGGCTCCCCCATAGGCCAATGTAGCATTCACACCCCCAGCCCAAGTGCTAGACAATGAACCAATCACAAATGCATAATGCAAAGCCATGAGGCTTGAGGGCCACTGACATAAACCATGACATTCCACCCCTGGCCCCTAAAGACTCATGCACATCCTTTATACAAAAGACATTTAGTCCATCTCTAAGAGTTGCCAAAGTCCTAACATTTTCTGCATTGCTGAAAAGTCAAAGTCCCCAGTCTCCTCTGATATGTATGGCAAACTCTTAACTGTAAATCCCTGTACAAATGAAACAAGGTTAAACATTTCTGAAATGCAAAAGCACAAGATAAATATTACCATTCCAAAAGTTACAAACAGAGGAATATAAAGCATTGGAAACAAAGTAAGTCCAATATCCAGCAGGGTGAACATTAAATCCTAGAGTTCCATGCTCAACATTTGAAGCTATCTGGTTGCAAGCTCCAAAAGGCTTGGGTGATTCCACCCCCATGGCACTTCCAGGTATTTCAGCTCCCACAGCTTCTCTCTTAACCCTTTCTGCTCAGTTTTTGCAGCTTTCTTTGGATGATCCTCGCGAGCTCCTGGCTTTTCCAAACTTCTGGCGTCTCCACTGCACCTTTGGCTTCACCCTTGCATTTCTACAAATTGTCCTCTCAGGGGCACACTGCTTGGCTCCCAAGCCCTTTGCAATTGAGGTGGAAGCCATCTTACCCTCAGAACTTGTGCATTTTCCTTGCACCTAAAATCAGCGCCATGTGCATGCCGCCAAGGTTTGCTGCCAGCTGGAACAGTATCCAGGCTTTTCTCTCTCTTGGCTGTAGAGGTCAATTGCCTGGGTCACTGGGCTCTGTTTACCTGATTGTGAGGAACAGCTTCTCTATGTGGCCACCATTCTGGAACCTCACATGGCTGCTGCCATTCTGGAATCTCATGTGGCCTCCGTAGCCATTCTGGAGCATGGTGCTCTGCAGCTTTCTCCTCTGAGCAAATTCTTTCACTTTTGCAGTTTTGAGGCTGCAGAGGATGGAGACCAGCTGCTTCCTGGGATGCCCTGTGGCTATCTTTCTGTTTCTTCTCAGCAATGGAAGTCTCAGCTTTATCTTTACAAGCCACAGCTTTACTGGAGTTTTCCTTCTGGCCAAACTCACAGCATTTTAAATTACCCTGCTGGGCTCTTTGCTCTTGATTTGCAAGATAAATCTGGCTAAAAGCCCCCAACAACAGCCATGCCACAGCCTCAACATTTGACTACCTTGAAATTTCCTTTGCCAGATTAATCAGCCCATTGCCCTTAATCTCAGTCTCAGGCAAAGTCTCTGGGCATGAGAAAGATGCAGACCAACTTTCTACCAAGTCATAACACACATCATGGGGAGTCCAACAACCAATGCAGTCCTTCTTTCCAGCAGAAACTTCCTAAGCCTGGTCTTTACCATCAGACTTTCTATCAGCCTTCTGGTCTCCTGAGCTTTGGCCAGAATCCCCCTACAGAACAGCCTAAACTGTTCCAGTGCCAGTCTTTTAGGTGACATCTCCAAACCTTTCCAAACTCTTCCTACAAGCCATTTCCAAAGGCTCTTGAACCCCATGATCAGGTGTAGTCATAGCAACAGCCCCACTCCTGATACCAAATTCTGTCTTAGTTACTTCTTATTTGTTGCTGAGACAAAATACCTGATGCCCAAAACTAGGAAAGGAAAGGTTTATTTCTTACAGTTTTTGGAGGTTTCAGTCCATACTCAGTTGGCTCCAAGGCAGGGTAGCATGGAGGGACCACAATTCATGGTGGCTGCAAACAGCAAGGTGGAAACAGGCAAGAGAGAGAGACACACCTTTTTCCTGCCATTATATCACTTCCTGGCTCCACCCATAGGCCAGTGTAGCACTCACACCCCCAGTCCAAATGCTAGACAGTGAACCAATCACAAATGCATAATGCAAAGGCATGAGGCTTGGGGGCCACTGACATAAACCATGACAATCACTCTGTTTAGTTTGGTTATATTCTGTTCCAGTTTGTCTACTTGTACTAGATTTGATGGAAAGGACAACTATTCCAAAGATAGCAGGATTTACTATGGTAACCATTTTTGATTTCCTATTAACTTAATTTGAAGCCCTGTATTGCTTTCACTGTCTTGTTTTGACTGATTTTATTTGAATCTGTTTTATTTGATCACTGTCTTGTTTTGACTGATTTTATTCAAATCTGTTTTGTTTGATAGTATCAAGTCTGAGGGCATAGGCAGCTACTTTGAAGACAATAAGATTCACTATGATACTCATTCTGGTTTGGGTAATTAACTTCTTTTGAAGTCCTATTATGTCTCCCATGTTTTGTTTTTATTGATTTTTTTCTGTACTGTTTTGTTTAATTTTATTATGCCTGATGATATGGGCAATTCTATTGAAGATAACAAGAGACAGTATGCTAACATTGTTGATCACCTTATATTTTGGTTTTAAGTCATGTACTATGTCCATCCTTTTGTTTTGATTGACCCCATTTTGTTTTCTTTCATTTGGTTTTATTCTCTTCAAAATAAATTTAAAAAAAGACAAATGGTGACACTCTTATTTTTTTCTGAGGAAGGAAATAAATTCCTTGGATGACTTGCAAATATATTTTTAAATGCAAGGAGGCTGGGCTTTTTGAGTTTCAGATCTATTTTAGATGGGGTGGGGCTGAGTGTTAGCTACCCGAGAGGAAACTGGTAGAATCCTTGTCCAGGATGCTGGCATCATTACCATTTACATCTGCTCAGGATATTCCAACTTTTTTTAAAAATCAGACTTTTTTCAAAAATATGGTATGAGGTCAACCAACTTCCTTTGTCTTCCTGCTGCATCTCCAGGGAGGTATAAGTATTTAGAGAAGGTTCTTTATACAGACTTTTTTACTGGCATTCTCTTTCTTGACTCATGTAGGGAAAAAATGGAATCAAGAATAAAGAATGAAGAAAAAAAAAACCCTGAAAACCTAATTAAAATAAATTAAAATTTAAAAAGTCTTTCTCCTGCTCAAATCTTACATTTGTTTTCTGCTAGTAGCACAGCTACTTGAAAGTGCATACTCTATTTCCCCTAGTACAGAAACAGTACTTCTTTATCCCTGAGGGGGAATGAAATTTCCTACTTCCTATTTGAGTGAGCTCCTGGATAACCATGGATGAGAGCCTTCTTATTGCTCCCACCCTTCTACCAGTGACATCTCTCAATGAGGACATTGGGTCTTTATCACATGTGGGGATGAAAGCAGTGATGAATGTTCCTATTGTGGTGGCCTTGGAAAGGCAGGGCTTCTTTTCCATTTGAAAGTAGAATACTATTTGGTTTTGAAGTTGCAGAAATAACACTGTCAATGACTGTAGCAAACTAGGTCCTTTTCCCCCTCCCCTTCTTTTCCCTTCTCTCATTCCCCCTCCCCTTTCTATCTCTTGCCTCTCTCTCTCTCAGCTCACTGGCTCGCTTGCTCTTGCTCTTTTTTTCTTTTTTTCTTTCTTATTCTTCCTAGATGAGATCTTGCTGTGTTTCCCAGACTCAAACGCCTGAGTTCAAGTAGTGCAGCCTCCCAAGTAGCTGGAACTACAGGCCCATGCATCATTCTAAAGTAACATAATTTGGACATGATATCATTACTTTGACGATTGTGTAAAACATTTATTTGGATCAATTTATGTTTGCTGCAAACTATTAGATTCTTTAATAAGTATGTCTTGCCCTCAGTTTGCTGAGTGCTTTCTGTGGGGAGCAGCTAACCTGGAGATAGACCACATATCAGGGTTAGAGCAAGGCCAGCCATGAGAACTTTCAGCCCTGGAGGTGAGCCATGAAAACCAGTTGTTGGAACTAGAGCAAAGCCATTCCAGCAGATGTCTGGCCTTGGTGTTCCTCCCCACTAACTACAGTACAGATAGCTTTGAGAATGTTTTGTTTTCAGTGTTCTCAGCAAAACACTTAAATCTTGCACTTTTAACTCCATTGCACACTTCCCCGCTCTTTAAAGATGCAGACTGTGCTGGGTTGTCACTGTATCTCTGTTGTCAGAGAGGTCAAGTCTCACATGGTTCCTGCTTTCCTTTTATTATGTATTAGTTTTTCTTAATTTCCCATTGCTACCTCTCAGGACATTGTTGAATTGTTAAAGTCAGCTGAAAGCTTGAAGTCCAAAATAAACCTGAACATAAAAATAGAAGAATAGCAATACAACATGAAGTTTCAATGATTCCAGATATATGAAATGTGTGTATGTGGTGTGTGTGTGTGTGTATGTTTATTAGTACTGGAGATTGGAACCAAGGTAATGCACTAGGTAATGTCTTCAATCACCCTTTTTAAATTTTTTATTTTAAGACAGGTCTTGCTACATTGTTAGATTGCCCAAACTGGATTGAAACTAGTGATCCTTCTGCTTCAACTTCCCAGAGTGGTGGGATTACAGATGTGTTCCATAATGCTTGGCTATATGTGGTTCTTTAAAAATTGCATCTCAATCTATAGATACTCCTAGACTTATGACAAGGTCATGTACTGATAAACTTATCATAAGATGAAAATATCATAGTTTTAAAATGTACCAAACCAATCTAACCTACTGGAATATAAAAGTTTAACAACAGAGACCACTATAAAGAGTCAGCTATTCCTTTTTATGATTGAAGAACTTGCTGAGAAATATGGCTTGATGCTACTGCCCAGCATCACATGGCAGATATGTGTAGCTACTGATTGTGTATAGCTTTCATGTCACCATAAAGTTGAAAAATGCTGAGTTGAACCATTGTAAGTTAGGGACCACCTGTGTATACATAAGTACATCTACTTTTCTTCCATTAGACATGTTATAATAATGCTAATTGGGTGGACTTCCAAAAATGGCTAACTGTAAGAGAAAGGAAACTGTATTTCTCTCCTAAATGGGGGAATGTTAATGTAGCATGGTATGGTCTACTGCCTAACCTCCGTGTTAGAGAATTCAATGTTACACTCCATAAGAGGTGAATTCTTAGATTATACTTTTCCTTAAATATCTTCATTCAGCATCTTGATGAAGAAGTGGTAACATCTGTTTGTTCTCTCCACACAACTTTTAATATTGTTTTCTTGATTATTTTATTGTCTCTCCCTGCTATACTGCACTGCATTGAGAGATAGGAGATCTCCATGAAGGCAGTGCCTAAGTTGTTCATCACTGAAACCTTAGCACCTTGTCCAATGCTTGGAAAATGTTTAATATTGTTGTGTTTACTGAATGAATTGGTAAGAATTAATGACAACTAGTGAAGACACAGAGGTGTCTGTGCTGGCTTGGTTTGTGAGAAAACAATTTAAAGGCAATTCTCCTGTGTCTATTTGGCAATGAGTGATTGGTATTTGGCCAATAGACTCTCCTTGAATGCATGATCCACATTTAAGGCAAGGAAACTGGCCAAAGAGGACAGGTTTATTTTTTTAATTTAAATTTAGTATAGTAGTAATTGTGAACTATCATATATATATAAAATTGTGCATAGAATACATGCAGCTTGATAATTATTATAAAGCCAAACAATTATAGAATCCCAAGTCAATAATAAAATGTCATTGTACCAAACACCAACTCCTTTTTAACCATTAGCTTAACTTTTGTTGTAATAACATCCTTGCTTTTTTATACTGTGTTTTATCTCACAATATATATGTATCTATATATCTTAAGATTGAGATTTTTCAACTTTCTTTCTTTATTTAAAATATTCAATTTACAAAAGTTATGTATATTCAGGATATGTAACATGATGATTTGATATAGGTATACATCATGTAATAATTACCATGACAAATGAATTAGCACATTTATTACCACCCATACTCTACACTGGATTCCCAGATTTTTTTTAATTGTGGTAAAATACACATAAAACTGACTGTCTTAATCATTTTTAAGTATAAAGTTCAGTACATACATTCACATTATTTTACAACCATGGTAACTACCTATCTCCAGGACACTTTCATCTTGGAAAACTGAAACTCTGTACTCATCAAAAAATACTTAATTCCTCTCTCCCAATCCTTGGTAACCACCACTCTACTTCTTATTCTTATGAATTTGACTACATTAGTTCTTCAAATGTCTGCAGTCTTGCTGCATTTGACCTTTATGTGATGGGCTTATTTTACTTATCATACTATCTTCATGCTGTAGCATATGTTACAATGTCCTTCTTTTCAAAGATTGAATGATATTTTACTATGTACATACCAGATATTGTATATCCAATAATCTGTCAGTGTACATTTGGATTGCTTCTACTTTTTGCCTATTGTGAAGAGTGCCACTATAAACATGAATGTATATATATTTTAGTAAGACTCTGCTTTCAGCTCTGTTGAGTATATACCAGGAAATGAAATAGCTGGATTGTGTGATGACTCTATGTTTAATTTCTTTGTTTTTGAGTAATTTGACTATGTTGAGTTTTGGTGTAATTTTGTCAGTTTGTTTTTGTCTTTTGGATTTGTTGAGCTTTTTGGAAATACAATAAAACCTTGACTTGTGAGCATAATTCATTCAGAAATATGCTCACAGTCCAAAGCTTGTATATCAAAATGAATTTCTGCATAAGAAACAATGGAAACTCAGATGATTCATCCCACATTCTAAAAATATTCACATAAAATTATTACAACATTGTAATATAATACAAAATAATAAAGCAAATACAAAATATAAAGAAAAATAAATTAACTTGTACTTACTTTTGAAAATCTTCATGGCTGGTGTGAAGGAGCAAGAGAGAGGGAGGTTATTGTGTAGGATGACTTTCAGTATCACTAATGGAGTCTATAATGCTGTCTGTTGGCCCAGTGGAATCTTTTAATGCAACTCTAACAAGGAACCTGTCCAATGTCTCTTGATTTTACTTCCTTTTGAGGATTGTGGAAATGTAGCATTCCATTGTTAAACAGATTCATCACTTGCATTGTTATAGCCTTATTCAGCAATGAGAAAAGTAACTAAGACAACACTAGTTTTATTTATTTCTTTTTCTGTTCTCTGAGAACTCCAATTACAGTGGTACCTAAGTTTTTGTTTATGTTTGTGAGTAATTTGACCAGCGGACAGAAAATCTGGGCAAAATTTTGTTTTTGTTTGTAAACTCTGCATGGGGTGACAAACGTGGCCATCTTTCCCACATAAACACAAATGTGACCATCTTTTCCAGAGCTGTGTAACAAATTAAGTTCATGAACCAAGGTACCACTGTATCTGATAATAAATGATTTTTCTGCTTAAAGTTATTCCACAGCCCACTAACATTATTATATTTTAGTGTTTTACTGTTTTATCCAGTGATATTTTCTTCTATAATGTCTTATTTTCCATTAATCTCTTCCAGTGAAGTTTTCATCCCTATGAGTTTGATTTAGGTCTTTAAAAATATCTTTTCTGTCTCTACTTAACTATGAATATGTGTAATATAACCCTATCATCTTTTTTTTCTGTTAGTTTCAACATTTGTGTCATTTTGGGTTGCTTCTAATTGACTTTTCCCCATTATTTTTCCTGTTAAAATTTTTTTGATTGAATGGTAGAATTATACTTTTAAAAATTCCTATTAATTTCTTGAGCTTTGTTCTGGGATGCAGCTATTTACATAGAAACTAGATCCATGGCAAGACTAGATCTTATTAGTGTAGCATTATTGCCCACTACTGAGACAAAAAATTCCTGAGTAGTCTTCACAGTTCCACATAAATTATGAGTTTCTCTGAGTTTTTTGATGGGAACAGTTCTTTTTCATGGCTTTGTATGAACTCTAAGTGCTGTTATTTTTAATTCATGAAGATACGGTTTTCCTTATGACTTTATAGTCTCATCAGTACATGCTGATTAGTACTCCATTAAATACTCAAGAGAACCCTCTCTAGATAACCAATTCTATTTCCTTGCACCATTTTATTCTCTTTTTTCCTGCTGAGTTCAACAATATTGATCTTTTTAAATCCTTATTTTCATAAGGACTCTTCTGAGCTGCATCTGAATCCTGCTTTCTTTCTGTGTCATGGTCTGTAAATTGTTAATGGCTCTAACCTGGGGCTATTTTGTGGAGTTTTTCTTATTCTTCTTGTTCTGTCTTTTGTTGGGTTCCATTCTGGTAATTATTTACTATCATGTTATTTGTGTGTGCATGCACACCATCTTTTAATATTTTGTTTGTTTTTTCAAGTTTTGTTTTGTAGAATGTTTGGCAGTAATTACCATGTCTGTAGTTATTGGAATAAGAAGCTCCAAATCTTTTAATTTCAGTGATGTTTACCCACAGATAAATGAGCAGTTGTTTCAGGTTTGGTGGGAGTCTTTGGGTGGAGTTGTGAGCAGATTCAGAACTGGCCACTGTAAAGGTTTACTTATGAGGACTAAGTTTGATGCATGAATGCAAAGGTTTTTGTTTCAAGTGGAGAAGGAGCCAGACATGATGAGCTGGGCAAGAACTGAATGGTGATTATCAGAAGAAAAAGAAGAAGTGAGAATGATGCCAATCACTTATATTTACTGCCTTTTCAGCTTTCATTAGATTTGTGAAGGTTGCAGAGGGGGGGGGAGAGAGAGAGAGAGAGAAAGAGAGAGAGAGAGAGAGAGAGAGAGAGAGAGAGGAAATTGATTCATTGCCTGTTAAAACTGAAAGTCACATTTACTAAAAATTCTACAAAACAAGGAGCCAGAGAGAGGCCCTCCATCAGCAGGTGGGTGCAAGAGGCAATGAAATTTGAGTTATTACTGTTAATTTGACTGTTTAAGCACACTCAGGCTGGTGAAGCATGGGGATAATCAGGTTACACAGGGGTTAAGTTAGCCTGGATTCAGCTCAGCCTTTCCAGAGGTTCACTAATTGAAGGAGCCCTTGGCACAAACACTTTGCTAGTCAGAAACTGGCCTGAGGCCAGAAACTCATTCTTCTTTGACCCTAGAATACCCACTGAGTGATGAGGTTCTTACCTGGAACTGATATTTTGCTGGGTTAATCCTCAGAGAGATTGATTTAAGGGTTCTTAAAATTTTGCTATGAGTCATATATAGGGCCAACTTTGCTCAAACTGAAAGTGTTAGAACTGCTTGGGAAAAATTTGTCAGTAACCTACAGGCATTTGAGAAGATATATAAAAAATTAATGTAATGTGTAAAATGAAAAACATTTTGAGAGTGGGCACTGAGGGCAACTATTTTCAGTTAACCTAACTCTAGTTCAGAAGGTGAAATCTGTTTCACTCAACAGAAGGTAGAAATCTGTATCACATTAACTCAGCAATTCTAACCAAAACAAAGACAGGATGGCAAATGTTTAAACAGTGATTAAAACATTGCCCAGGCAATAGGAAATGTCTGCTCTTGCCAACTGTTTGCTTGGACAAAATAAAATAAATGAAGGACACACACACCATATCATCTTGGTTATTCTTCATAACCCTTCTCTGGCGTAAAAGCAGTCTCCTCAGTCATGAACTTGAGTCCTCTAAGTATAAGTATACATGCATATATATATATATATACATGTAAAAAATGTTACACATTTTTTACATATATACATGGCAGGGTACAACCAGAGCTGATTTAGCAGAAGGTTGAATGCTTCATTGAAAATGAACCCATATTTGATTTGGTAATGTATCTTTGCCAGCGTTAGTTTAGTTGCAGTGGTAGCAGGCTGAGATGCTACCATCCTCTAGGCCAACCTGAAGGAAATTTTGTCAGTACTAATTATTGAGATGCCATGATTTAAAAACATGACTATGTATTGAAAAGAATAGGATGGCACAGAAACACCTGAGTAAATCTGTATGGTATTTAGGATGATGCTTCAGTTTGACAGGGCTGTTATGTCTGAAATGATGCTAGTTTTTAGTCAGAATGGCCACAACTTTAACTGAACCCACTTGGTATTTCTTCCAGTCATCTCAAAAGTGAAGCTGTTTGTGGTGTATGTTGGCAGAAGGCAGTAATGGTGCTACTGTGCTCTATTGTACATAAGCAGCAAGCCAGGTGACTTAATTCATATGGATAAGTAGCATTTTCTGTTTTAGTCATAGCACTGGACTAAATACAGCAGATTAACAGACAGGAGAAGAGGCAATGTTCCAGTCTGAATTGTGTTCTTCTCCAAAGGACATGTTGAAGATCTAACTCCTAGTTCCTCAGAATGTGATTTTACTTGGAAATAAGGGTATTGCAGATATAGCCAGTATAGATGAAATCATACTTGAGTTGGGTAGGCCCCAAACCAATACTACTGGTATTTTATAGAAAGGGGAGATTTGGACACAGGCATGTCCAGAGGCAGACTGTCACATGCATATGAAGGCAGATACTGGAGTTATGCGTCTATCCTCTGAGGAATATCACAAGATTGCCAAAAAACCACCACAAGCTAAGTGAGAAGCTTGCAAGATTCTTCTTCCTAGTTCAAGGTCATGTCTTGCTGTGTTCAAGCTCCTATAAGAAAATTTCAGAAGGTGAATGGCTTATAGATGAGAAATTTGCAGCTCTGGAGGTTGAGAAGTCGAAGAAGCCTACAGATTTGGTATCTGGAGAGGGCTTGTTACCTATTTTACCTATGATGTCGTCTCACTGCGTCTTCATATGAGGCAATTGTGAAGAACTCTCTGGTGACTCTTGTTCTTGTAGCCACCTCTCTCATGTCCTAATCACCTCCCAAAAGGCTCTCCCTCCTAATACCATCTCCTTGAGGATTAGGGGTTCTACACATGAATGTTGGGGGCCATAAATATTGAGAGTATAGTAGTCTCTTTTCTGCCATACTATTTTCTTTATAAGAAGGTGGCCATATGAAGATGGAGACACAGAAGGATAATGCCATGTGACAATGCCATGTGACAAGGCAAAAATTGGTGTTAATGCAGGTATAAGACATGGTTGTCAATAAATCACCAGTAATCAGGAAAGAGGCAGAGAAGGATTTTCACTTATAGATCTAGGGGTGTCTAGGCCTTGCAGACATGTTGATTTTACACTTGTAACTTCTAGAACTGTGAAAGAGTAAATTTCTCTTTTAAACCACTCTATTTGTAGTAATTTGTTATGACAGGCATAGGAACCTAATAGAGTAAAGAATTCCTTTTGTTCCTAAGAAACAGTGGATCTGGCAATGAATACATCATATCTACAGTATGGAGTGAGGATGAAATGTGGAATTAAAGGGAAGATTTGAGGAGACAAATAACTGGAAGAAGTAAGGTTGTAAGTTAATTTTAAAGTGTCATTGTAAGAGTTCTCAAAGACATTTGAAGTGTTATTTTTCTTTCTGTGAAGTCTAGACCCAAGACAAGACATCTGTAATCTGACCCACATAGCCAAATCATTCTCCTCCCACCACACAGAATACACTCATACACATAACATAAATTAACCCCAGCTTAATAGACACCCTTTTTATTACTAGTGGGCCAACAAAAGTATAGGCTAGGTTAGTTACATAGATGAAAAGGAATGTGAATGTAGAATGTTAGATCCAATGGTCCTGTGGCTGTTTTATCCCACATTCAGTACAACAATCCTAAAACAAAAATCCATATGACTAGACCCATGATAAAATTTTCTTTAAAAGTTCTGGAACAGATATTCAGATACTCTAAATTTGCTGGTTTAGTGCATAGGTGCTAGTTAGCTGCCCATCGCTGTCCTCAGAGCATATAAACAAGGTGTTTGATTCCATGCCTAGATGGGGGCTTCCCAGGAAGCTCTGGTGTTTTTTTGTTGGCTTCTAGGCTTACCAGGATCATTTCAATTCTTTAAAATGCATTTCTGATGATGTCACTTATTGAGTGCAACCATTTGGTTGTTCTGTCCACCTGTAGAATTGTATGCAAGTATGATATTTGAGCAAGTCTCTGTGATCCATCTGCTCAGTGGGCTCCTCTCCTGCCATGCACTGCATTTCATTTTATATATGTCCTTATATGTCCTGTACCTGTGACTTTAACTTATCACTAAAACATACAACACTCATTCATTTTTTCCTACCAGGAAAAATTTAGTTAATCTCTAAAATATAGTAAGGAACACTTGTGTATGAAAGTTCCTTGACCATACTCTCCATCAAGACTAATAATTGTTTTTACATGCTTCTTTAATGTGATTGGTTTATAAAATTATTTGTTATTCAAACTTTGAGTTGCTTGAGGCAGTAGCTGAGTAGATTCATATTGGATGCACAGTATCTACGCAGTGGTGTCTATACCAAGTGACTAGTCACACTTACATGAATTATTTCACTCAACAAATACTTCTTGAACTTTTTATGTGCTAAGCATTATTCTGAGACTTGCAGATATAGCAATAAAACAGACAGACAGACAGAATGGCTACTTGGGGCTCATGTCCTGGTGGAGAAGATAGATAAATGAATAACAACAGCAGACATGGTATATGTCAAAAAGAGCAACACAGAGTTGTTGGTTGATGAGGATTGTCTTAGATTCACAAGCTAAAAGGTGTCCAGATAAAACTTAACCTAGAAGGCAGATACTTCTCTGTAATAAACCTTTGTCACTGATAGACTTCCTATCCAAGTTATCTTAATATGTTGTTGGGAAGAATTAGAGAGGAGGGACAGGAATATGCAAGAGACTTCTAAGAGTCAGATACACAGGCTGTGAGATTTTCAAATGTCATCTTATTGGACTTTCACAGTAACCCTTGAGATAGATGCCTGTTATGGTTTAGACTTAGCTATTCTTCAATGACTTTATGTGCTCAGAGGAAGGGCTTTTGGAAAGTGATTAAATTATAGGGACAACATAGCCCACTTCAGTTAAGAAGTGGTGTGTGGTTTGAAAGAGGTGGGTCACTGTTGGGATGATCTGGAAGAATACATTTCTTACTGTAGCTCCTCATTTCTCTTTCTACTGCCTGATCACTGAGTAACTTTCCTTCATCTAGGCCCTTTCCCCATGCTAATTCTGCCCCAGTTGGCTCACTATGGATTTAGACCTCTAAAAAAGGTGAGCCAAAATAAGTCTTTCCCCCTTTAATTTGTTGGTGTTGGGTATTTTGTTGCAGCAACAGTAAAGGGACTCTAACACTGCTGTTTTAGATGCAAGACAACCTGAACTTCTGGAAGGTCAACTAATATTTTCATAGCATAGTGTCTGAGTGTGTGAGCCACAATTCAAATCCAGGCAGTGCAAGGCCACTTGGTCAACAACAGCTCTACAAGTGAAAGTCAATAAGAACTTTTTAAGTGCTGACTTTATGCTGATCCCTACTCTATGTGCTTGAAATAGAATGGTGAGTAGAACAGATAAAAAAATTCCTGCTTTTTAAATAAAATATAAGTATCAATAAATATGTGAAGTTGAAACCCTTCTTATATTGTTTGTGAGAATGTGAAATAGTGCAACCACTATGGAAAACAGTATGGTAGTTCCTCAGAATGTTAAAAATATGCTTTCCATGTGATCCAGAAATTCTATTCTGGGTATATGCCTTAAATAATTGAAAGCAAAATCAGGGAGAGATTTTTGTACACTTTGTACATAGCTATATAAGCCAAAAGATGGAGATGATGCAAGTATCAATGAACTGATAAATAGATAAACAAAATGTAGTATCAAGTGATCCTCCTTATTCATGATCTCTCTTTAGCTTTAGTTACCTGTGGTCAACCACCATCCAAAAATATAAAATGGAAAGTTCCAAAAACCACAACTTATCAGTATTAAATTGTGTATCATACTAAATACTATGATAAAATCTCACATTAGCCATTCAATCAAGTCCAGGACCTGACTAATTCCTTTGTCCAGGGTATCCATATTGTATACACTGTATACCCATTAGGCACTAACTGCCTCAGTTATCAGATAAGCTCGTGTTCAAGTAACCCTTATTTTATTTTGTAATAATGCTAAAGTGCTAGAGTATCAATGTTAAGTGTTGCTGTGAAATGCTCCCTTTGATTGAAAATATAAAATTTCTCAACTTAATAAGGAAAGAAAAAATATACTAGAACTTCTTTGTGATAAGTAAAATCTTTTATCTGTGAAATCTTGGTGGGCCCTTTCAATGATGGAACTGTTACTTCTGTACAAACTGAGCTTATGTTTCCATGAATAATGAAGAATGAAGTCATACGCCAAAAGGAAGAAGTTCTGAGAGTTTTATTGGAAATAATGACAAATAGCTCATGAAAGATGTTTATTATGAACAGAAAATCTAAACGGTGGTCCTTACATGCTTTTATATGAATAAGTAAGACGCAGGAAGGAGCTTGTCAGAAGAGACCAATTATCTTGGATTTCTAATGTTTCTTGAGGTCCATTTGGAATCTAGGGTCTTGAGGTAGACAGGAGTTCTTAGAGCTACTGAACTAATTTAGAGTTCCAGAAGAGCCTTTATCTCTGTATTCTCATTTTAATCTTCTATTCTTTGTTCTTGTATGTTCTTGTACATTTATAAGTTCAACCAGCTGATTTATTAAACAGCTGCTTTAGTCATCTCTTTTATCTGACAGGATCCTATTGGGCTGTTCCAACAGCCTATTCATAATAACTAAACTAAACTAAACTAAACTAAACTACTACATTCCCCACTTCTGAAGAAGTGGTGATGTCTGCTCTAGTTTATTCAGGCTAAGAAGGATCAATGTGTAGGGGAGACAGCAGTCAGGGGTTTTCTTCTTCAGAGAAGTAATCTAAAGAGTGATAAAGGTCATATTGGAATTTAGCAGCTATGGACTCTTGTTAGAGGGTTTGCTGGGTCTACTGGGTCTTGGTAAGAGGAGTATGGCACATTCATTATTGGTTTCATCTTCATGATCATTTGGAGTTTTCAGAATTTAAACAAGAAGAAAAAATTTTACTAGGGGATTAGTAATTCATGGCCTAAGCAAAGACTAGAATAAAAAAATTGAGAGGTGTGATTATGGGGAAGGAATAAAGTCCAGACACTGTCCTTAAGGAATTGGAGTAGGAATTGTAACCAATTGAGTTCTAGACATGTCTGCTTGAATAGTAGTCTATAAATCTGATATTTCCTTTTATGGTTTTAAGATTTTCCTTCAGTTGTTGTGAAGAACTTTTCAAAAGATGACTATTTTAATTTTTTTTTTAAATCGGTACTAGGGATCAAACTCATGACAGTGCGCTTTCAAGGCAGGTGCTTATGCCACTGAGCTAAATCCCCAGCCCTGACTAGTTTCATTTGGTAGTGTGCAAGTCCCTCCAGTTTGGGATGTAAGAAGATCAAGAGGTCTGAGGACTTGAAGGACTATTTCAGCTGAGGAATTTAAAGACTCTTGCTGAGCTTCTATAGGTGCCATTGTGACTTTCCAGCATTGCTGAACCATGACTGAAGTTTAGGATTGATCTTTCTTAGAGGAATGCCTGCAAACCAGAAGAATTGCCTGGCAATAGCATGTCTTACACTTGGTTTCTGTAGGTATATGATTGTCATGTGCATGTCCACTCCATTCCCACTTCTCCAGTCCTTCATAAGAGGGCATTTGGGTCTGTTGTAAGTCACAATTGCAAAGAATGTTCTAAGAAGGACCTTAGGGTGAGGATCTGGCCTGAAGAGGCCATCTCCTCTGTAGTTAATACCTTAATCTTAGCAATAGTTGCTACAACAGTACAGGCTACAACAGTACAGGCTCCTTTCAGTTTGTAGGGTAGTACTAGATGGAAGTCTGCCCCATATAAGAAATAAAACCCACTTTCCTTAAGGGAGGTGGCTCTGCACTCCTTTAGGGCATGTAATTGTTCATTTGCTACAGATTTTCCAGGGCAACCAATCACAGAGAACGATCACAGAGAATGAGCACTTTTGACAACTCCAATTGTTCTCTATGTAAATATTTCCATGGGACAGATCCATGAAAAGTACAGCATTTCCAAGTGTGCAGATCTTTGCAAAGTACGATGAATGGGATTTTAAGAATAAATGGAGGGACCACCAGGGAGACAGCCAGACCCCAGCCTTTGCCCATGAGTCAGAGCCATTAGAAAACTGCAGGGGAAGAGAGCACCAAAAAGAGGTCACCAAGAAGAAAGCCCTCCCTGTGAATCAGCGCCATATGTGGGCCGCTGGAGGGAGAACCTGATGCCAGCTAGTTATTGCACATGGGCTATCATTTTCATTGTTTTGTTGGATTGAATTTTTTCTGTTTTGTTTTGTTTGATTTTATTATATCTGGTGGAATAGGTAGCTATTTCAAAGATGATGGGATATATTATGGTATATATCCCATTATCTTTGGATTTACTATTATCTTGTTTTGAAGTCCTTTATTGCATTTCTTTGTTTTTATTGGTTCTATTCTGTTCTGTTTTGTTTGATTTTTTACTATGTCTGAAGGTCTTTGCAGCTATTTTGAAGACAACAAGAAGCATTATGGTAACCAGTGTTGATTTTGTGTTGTTCTGAAGTCCTGTGACACTTACTGGTTTGTCTTGATTGGCTTTATTTTATTTTATTTTACTTGGCTTTATTCTCTTTAAAATAAAAAAAAGAACAAATGGAGCTCTGGAAGAGCTCTGATAGAATATTTCTGGGTAACAGGCATAGAGGGGATGTGTTGCAAAAAACCTAATAGGACAATCCTGATATGTTGACATATAAACAGGGAAAAATGGAAGAATCTTTTAAGTGTATGACAGACATCCATGCAATTGGTTAATCCTTGAGGATCAGGCTGGCATTTAAATCTATGAACTACCAACAGAGGATACATCTAAGGTTGTGATACATCAGAGGTCAATGCCAAATTACCTCAAAGTACTATTCTGTTAAAGGCTTTATTCTCTTTCTGGTACAGCCAGATGCTGTTTTGATAATATAAGGTAATATTACAGAATTTAGGAGATGGCCATCTTACCCAAGAGAATCTTTTATGTGATTGAATGCAGAGGAAAGCATTTCCCCACAAGTCAACCACTTGTTCCACTCTAATTTTTGCTTTGTTGAAGAAGGAAAAAAGGTTATTACTTGTCTGTTTTGTACCTTGCTAGCCAGTTTGTACCAAACTGCAAAATTTGAATGTGTGTTAAGTACTTTTTCAAGATATAAAGGCATTAAATATGCAGGAATAAGATATGGGCAGAAAATATATATTAATTTATGGCAATGTGTTATACTAGAAGTGGCCTCTGAAGATTTAAGAAAGTGATCTCCTGAAACAAGAGACATTACTTGAAGAAGAAATGGTTACACAGATTGTTATATATATATATATATATATATATATATATATATATATATGGCATCCACTGTGGGTTTTGAAATGTATCCTCTGAAGGTAAGGAATGACTATTGTATATGAATTTACCACTATGTGGAATATTTTCAATCTTAACAGAGAAGGAAACTGTGACACATGCTACAACATGAATGAATCTTGAAGATATTAAGTGAAGTAAGTCAGTCCCTCAAAGACAAATACTATATAATTCTATTTATACTAAGTATCTAGCAGAGCAAGGTCATAGAGATGGTTGTTAGAATGGTGGTTCCCAGGCACTGGGAATAGGTAAGAAAATGCAGACTTGTTATTTAATGGGAAAAGAGTTTTAGTTTTGCAAGATGAAGACAATTCTGGGGATAGATGGGGAGGTTAGTTGCATAACAATGTGAATGCACTTAATGCCACCGAACTGTACACTTTAAATGGTGAAAATTGCAAGATTTATGTGGGTTTTAGCATAAAACCCCCAAATTTAAACAAGTTGAGTTCAATAATCTAATTGACTTTTACTAGTGGTTCATAAATCAGGTTGTATCTCCTTCATATAGTAGAAAAGTGGTCTGATAAGCTGAACACAGTAAATTGACATTATAGGAAAAAAAGGACTGAAAAAAGCAGAACAAGTAACAAAAAGCAGACTGGTTGTTGCAAAGTTACTTTTGCAGAAGGGTTAAGATGGATAAGTCAACTTTATTACTCAGGCTCAGGTTGGTTTGATTGGACTTGTGAATCCGGTGTACTGTTTTGTTTTAAATTGGCTTGGTTTGTTCCGGTTTGTTGGAGACTACTGTAGAAGCTGGGTCAAAAACTAAAGACCTTCCATAAACCTTTTTTTAACATTGTAATTTAAAAAATTTCCTGACCTTATAAAACTAGTAATTTAATTGCAGGAAAAAGACAATGAACAATAAACAGATTAAATATGTAAATCATGAACTGTCAGAAGCAGATAAATGAGGTAGGAGATAAAAACCAAACAACAACAATAAAAAACAGAGTAGGTTAAAGAAGGCTGAGAGCAGGGAGATGATATTTTCAGTTTTAAACTGAATGGTTAGCTCTATCATCCCTCAGTTAATGGTAAAATACATCGTCAATAAAGTTTGTCAGTGATGAAGCTGTGATATCTCCCTTGGCATCTATGTTTTGTCCAGAAACCTATGGACTGAGAATTTGGAGTTTCTTAGAAATACCTTTCAATGTTCAGTATAAGAGGCCTAGAACACTAGAGGAAGGGAGAGAGAATGTCAGCTGGGAGAGTGAAGAGGGGCTCTTTTCAAGCATGTAAGAGACACAGATATCAGGGGCTTGCACATTAGGGAATGATAAACAGAGGGAGAAGTAGGAACAAAAGTGAAGCATCTTGCTTAGTACAGGGGAGCTCTAAGGCAAGAAGGAAACTCTAAAATTGCTAGGTAAGATGATGGCAGATACCTCTCTGAATGTCCCTCAAAGGCTCAGATGTTAATGTCTTGGCCCTCAACTGATTGCTACCAGGAGATGGGAGAACCTTAATGGGGTGGAGACTAGTGGGAGGAAGTTAAAGTCACTGGCAATGTGCCTTTGGGGTGGTGTAGAGACTCCAGCCCTTTCTTGTTTCCCTCCCTTTGCTCTTTGGCCACCACAAGATGAACTAGCTTCCTTCTCCAAATGCTCCCAACCCTGATATGCTGCCTCACTGCCTCATTACTGACCCAAAGTAAAAGGGCCAAGTGAACATGGACTGAAATCTCTAAAACTGTGTCACAGCAAAGTTTTCTTCTTTTTAAGTCATCTTAGGTATTTTATTACAGTGACAGAAAGTGATGGAGTCTATATAAAATGCAAACAGAGATGTCAGTCAGAATATCTAAGAACTGCACACACACCACACTGCACTGCAGTGGAGATCCAAGCCATCAGAACACATTAGGGGAGTGAACAATTTGTTTCTAATCATCAGAAATGTCAGCTCTAGTTATGATGGCTTTGAGAAGCAAAATTTGCTGAGGAATGGGACCATTTTCAGATGATTCAGAGAGGTGATAGGACATGGTCTGAGCCTGAAGATGTGGGGAGGATGAGAGGTGCAGGAGGAATTAAATGAGTTCCATGATGTAAGGGAGACTCCTGGAAGATTATCTTGATAGCTGTGTGTGGGATGGAGTAAAGTGGGAGGAATGAAAGGAGAAATTTGGTAAGGAGGATATTCTAGGAACTGAGGTATGGAATTAGGAGATTGGAGGTCTTGAAATTATAAAGGCTAACCTGTGAGACAGGGAGAGTGGAGGATTGAAGAGTAGCCATATTATACTGCCAAGGGCAAAAACAGCTTTTTCTTACCATGATTGCTCCGATGTGTCTATGAAAAGTGTGAAGTTAAGCTGTTGATACCTACAATCTAACAGGGGAGTTGGAAAATAATATTGTGAGGATGACTTGCCAAAGAAAGCTGGGTCCCTCACAGGGGCAGACTTGTGAGCAGGACTTGCTCCTGGACTTGCAAGATTCCAGAGTACAGACCTGTGCAGATAACTCCCAGCCTTGGCTTGAGTTTGGGAGAATGGTAAAAATTCCTTGAAGTCCCTAAGCACCAGAAATTATTTTCCTGAGAAGTCTCACTGGAGGGCTTGTGTTATAAGAAGCTTCTAACCAGTTCTAGCAAAGCCCATGCTTACTTTCTTGATAAAGCTGGCTAGAGTACTCTGTTCTTTAGTCCTCCAGCTAATTGAACTTTATGGAGAACTCAAGAAGCTCTCAAGAGGTACTCAGTAAGACTTCCTTGTGCAGTTTTAATCTGGACACTATTGAAAAGTTGTTCATGTGGTAATGTTTTTATAGGTCTCTTCAAAAGGAGGAAGAGGAAGATATATGACTAAAGTTATTTCAGCTTCCACAAGAGCTACTTAAAGTTTGAAGGAATACAGTAGGTGGTGAGTTGACAGGCCAGTGGCACAGTTTATTTTACAAATACCAATGAGGTAATTGAGTAGTCTTTTTCACATTTGTGGTGTGGGGCACCCAGGTATTTTTGCATGCTAGGAAAATGCTTAATCACTACACTACATTCCTAGCCTATGAGTAGCCATTTATAATATACATATACACACCGTGTTTTCTCTTTTCTGGGACAAAATACCTGCACTCAAAATTAAAGGAGGAAATGTTTATTTAGCTCACAGTTTATAAAGATTTCAATCCATCACTGGCTGGCTCCAAGGTAGAGTGATATGATAGATAGGGATTGCGGGAGAGAAACAGTTCGTGGTAGGCAGAAGACAGAAAAAGTTTGCAAAGGGCAAGATAAGCCTCATTTTCCCCTCATACTGTATTCTTGCTATGAGGATTAGGGTAGTGACAAACCAATCAGTGGACTGATTTAGTAATCACTTGCCCTTAATCCCAGTATTGCACCAGAGATCAATCACACACTCTAGATTTAGCTCCCTCTGAAAGTGTTCCACTTATGACTGCATGAGGCTTTGGGAGGACAAGCCATAACACACACTATATCATTTTACTTGATTTATACACCAAAAACATGAAAAATTTAAGCATAAGGCAATTGAAATTGTATTAGTGCTAAGAGGAAACATGGCAGAATTTATATGTCTATCTATCTCTATATACCATCTATCATCTATCAATCACCTATCTAATTTAAGGGCTGTATAAGGTGGCACAGGCCTATAATCTCAGTACTCTGGAAGGCTGAGGCAGGAGTACTGCAAGTTCTAGCCCATCTTCAGGAACACAATGACTTACTGATAATTTAAAAAAAGGAGCTTGAGCTATAGCTCAGTGCAAAGGCCCTAGTTTCACTACACAGTGATTATATATATATATATATATATATATGCATTTATAAACCTGGAACAAAACAAAACTAAAGCTGTTTATAAGAAGATTAATAATAAAAACAACATAAAATAGTGTTTCATCCTTAAAAATGTCATAAAATCAAAGGAGAACAGAAAGACAAATTTGCAATAATAGGCCTGTGTTCCACCTAGTGAGCTGAAAGTGCGTGCAGTGGTCTCCAGCCCACATGGAAGCTTTGACGCTTTGCTCCAAGGCTGGGAAAGCCCCACCTGGCAACCCCAAGTGGCAGAAGCCATCTGGTAAGGTCTGTCTAAGGACCTCCACTCAACTGGGAAAACTCCCTGCAATAGGGATAGATATTCTCAACCCAAGAAACAACTGAGACTTGCCTTCAGCTTCCCTAAGGGAATATAGGAAAATGACAAAACAAAAGAGCAAAATGAAATCTCAAACTTGCAGCCCATCCCAAGCAAGCCTAGAAGACATGGACATAGAAGAAAATGTAAGCCACACACCTGAAACTCCTGAAATGATAGCAATTTAAGTAAAGAAACAAATCTGGGAAGCCATAAAAAACTCAGATCAGAAATAATCTCTCAGGTAAAAGAAGAAATGATAAATGTAATGAAAGAAATGCTGAACACATCTAAAGAAGACATAGTTAAAAATTAGAGAAAAAATGTAAAAAATTAAACCTAGAATGAACAATATAAGAAGGAAACAGAATGCATGAAACAGATTCAAAGGGATATACAGGAAATCAAAAATTCCATTGAAAGTTGGCAAAACCACCTCAATGAAAGTGAAGATAGAATTTCAGACCTCTAAGACAAGATTGCAGCTAGTGAACAGGAAAGGAAAGATCTTTTAAAAACAACAAGGAATCAAGAAATAACAATTCAACAGCTGCAAGATGATGCAAAGAAAAACAACATAAGATTGATAGGTATAAATGAAAAAGAAGGTGACAACAGAAATGATATCAAGAAGCTATTTACAGAAGTAATAGCTGAAAATTTCCCAAACATGAGAATGGAAACTGACATACAGATCAATGAAGCATATAGAACTCCAAATAGCCATAATCAAAACAAAACTACACCCAGACATACAATAATTAACATCCCAGAAATCCAACATAAGAGCAGAATATTAAAAACTGTTGAAGAGAAGAGACAGATCACCTATAAAGGAAAGCCTATCAGAATTACAGCAGACTTCTTAACACAAACAATGAAGTCAAGAAAAGCATGGAGTGAAGTATTTCAGATCCTAAAGGAAAATGACTTCCAACCCAGACTGATGTACCCTGCAAAGCAGTCCTTCAAGAAGGATGGAGAAATAAGATACTTCCCTGACAAAGAACAGCTGAAGAACTTCATGACCACCAAAGCAACCCTGCAAAGAATACTGAAGGACATTCTAGACAGACAGGAAAAAACCACTAAGCAAGGCACACAATTAAACAGAGTGGAAAGTAAAGAATCAATGGCAGAAAGGTAACATGTCAAAAGTAAACCAATATATATCAGTTAAAACCATTAATGTAATTCACCAATTAAAAGAAACAGGCTGGCAGCATGCATCAAGAATCAATATCCAACCATATGCTATGTACAAGAAACCCATCTAACCCAAAAGAAAACTCATAAACTGAAAGTCAAAGGATGGAAAACAATACTTTATGCAGCAAAATCCCCCCAAAAAGCAAGGGTAGCTATTCTATTTGCAGACAATGTGAACTTTAATCCAAGAAAAATCCAGAGATAAAGAAGGCCACTACTTACTAGTTAGGGGAAATCTTCAAGAGAAAGAGATAACAATCTTAAATATCTTTGCACCAAATTTGGGAGCACCCAGCTATACAAAACAAATATTAACAGAAATGAAAAATCAAATAAGCAATAACACAATTTAACATGTCATTGACACAAAGGGACAGATCAACTGGACAGAAAATCAGTAAAGAAATATCAGAACTGAATCACACCTGTGGAAAAATGGACTGGATGGACAGACACAGAGTATTCCACCCAACAACATCAGAATATACATTCTTCTCAATTGCACATGGAACATTCTCTAAAATAGACCATATACTAGCCCACAGAACATGCAAACAATTGAAATTATTACATGCAAGTTATTGGATCATAGTGCCATGAAACTAGAATTAATGACAAAAGAAACTGCCAAAACCCCACAAACACATGGAGATTGAATAATACAACTCCTAAGCAATCAGTGGATCACAGAGGAAATTAAAGAAGAAATTAAACAATATCTACAAGCAAACAAAAATACAAAAACATCTTACCGGAACTTGTGGGACACAATGAAAGCAGTCCTCAGAGGAAAATTTATTACAGTGAACTCCCACATCAGGAAAACAGAATGAACATAAATAAATAACCTGATGCTACACCTCAAACATCTAGAAAACAAAGAGCAAGTCGAGCCCAAAGCCAAAAAATGAGGAAAGTATAAAAATCAAAGCAGAAATCAATGCAATAGAGACTAAGAGAACAACACAAAGAATCAATGAATCAAAGAGTTGGTTCTTTGAAAGAGTAAATAAAATTGATAAACCTCTAGCTAACCTTATTTAAAAAAGGAAAGAAAAACTCAAATTCATGCAATAAGGAATGAAAAGTGTGAAATCACTACAGACACTGTGGAAATACAGAAGATCATCAGTACCTATTTGGAAAAACCTCTTCTCTCATAGGCTTGATAACACAGAAGAAATGGACAGATTCCTAGAAACATGAATTACCAAAGCTGAGTCAGAAAGATGTAAAACTGCTAAATAACTCAATTTCAATAAAAGAAATTGAAAATGTAATTAAATCCTTACCAACAAAGAAAAGCCCAGGTCCAGATGGATTCACTGTGGAAATTTTCTACAAGAAATTTGAAGATTTAATGCTGACATTCCTCAAACTCTTCAATGAAATTGAAGGGGAAGCAATTCTCCCTGACTCATTCCTGGAAGCAAATATTACCCTAATACCAAACTTCAGAAATACCCAACCAAAAAAGAGAATTACAGGCAATCTCCCTAATGAATATAGTTGCAAAAATTCTTAATAAAATATTGGCAAACAGAATGAAGAAGATTATACACCACGACCAAGTGGGATTCATCCCAGAAATGCAGGGATGGTTCAATGTACACACATCAATAAATATAATCCACCATATCAGTAGAGCTAAAAATGATAATCACATGATCATTTCTAGAGATGCAGAAAAAGCTTTTGATAATGTCCAACACTTATTCATGATAAGAACCTTACAGAAAATTGGAATAGATGGTCTGTATCTCAATATAATAAAAGTCATCTATGACAAACCAAGAGCCAACATCATATTAAATAACCAAAAACTGAAAGCCTTTACCCTAAAATCAGGAACAAGATAAGGATGTCCATTGTCTCTACTCCTATTCAATATAGTGCTGGAAATACTAGCCAGAGTAATTAGACAAGAGAGAGAAATAAAAGGAGTAAGGATGGGAAAAGAAGAAGTTAAATAATCATTATTTGCAGATGACATGATACTCTATGTAGAAGACCCCCAAAACTCCATTGAAAGACTCCTAGGTATAATAAATAAATACAGTAATGTAGCTGGATGCAAAGTCAACACTCAAAAATCAATAGCATTCTTATAAACAAACTCACTGAGAGAGAAATAAGAGAAGCCACATCCTTCACAATAGCATCCAAAAGAAAGAAAGAAAGAAAGAAAGAAATACTTAGGAAAAAAAATCTAACAAAAGAAGTAAGAGATCTATTCAGTGAAAATTATAATACCCTGAAAAAAGAAATTGAAGAGAATCTCAGAAAATGGAAAGATGTTCCTTTTTCATGGTTAGGAATAATAAATATTGTGAAATGGCCATTCTCCTAAAATTGTTATACAGATTTAATGTAATCCCAATCGAAATACATCATACCTCACAGACCTAGAGAAATCATTCCTAAAATTCATCTGGAACCAGATAAGACCTAGAATAGCAAGGGCAATTCTGAGCAACAAAGGCAAGGCAGGAGGCATCATAATCCCTTATTTGAAGTTATACTACAGTGCTACTATCATAAAATATGCATGGTACTGGAATAAAAACAGACCTGAAGGTCAGTGGAATAGATTAGAAGATACAACTACAACTACAAACACACTCAGCCACCTTATTTTTGATAAAGGAACCAAACACTTTCACTAGAAGAAAGTCTGTTTAATAAATGGTGCTGGAAAAACTGGTTCTCCATATGCTGAAAACTAAAACTAGACCCATGCCTATCACTATGTACTAAACTAAAATCTAAATGGATCAAAGATCTAAATATTAAAACAGAAACACTAAATCTTCTGGAAGACAAAGTAGGCAGGAATATTGAAGACATGGGGTAGGTAGAGAATTCATGAACAAAAATCAAACCACACAGGAAATACTTCCCAGAATCAATAACTGGGATCTCATCATATTAAAAAGTTTTTGCATGTCCAAAGAAATCTCCAAAAGAGTAAAAAGGAAACCCATGAATTTTGAAGGACTTTTGTCTAGAACATATAAAGAGTTAAAAAAAAAATTAGACCCCCGAAATTCAAAAAGCCAATCCAAAAATGGGCATCTGAGATAAATACACAGTTCTCAGATAAAGAAATGCAGATGGCAAATAATTACATGAAAAAATGTTCAACATCATTGGTCATTAGAGAAATGCAAATTTAAACCACACTGAGATTGCATCTCACTCCAGAAAGAATGGCCAGGATCAAGAAAACCACCAACAGCAAATGCTAGAGAGGCTGCAGGGGAAAAGGAACTCTTCTGCACTGTTGATGGGAGTGTAGACTGGTGCAACCACTGTGAAGGTTCCTCAAAAAGCTGGGATTGGAAGTCCCATTTGACCCAGCTATTCCACTTCTGGGTGAATTCCCAGAAGAATTGATAACATCATTATCACAGTGATATATGTGCACCTATGTTTATACCAGCATGATTTGTAATAGCCATATCATGGAAACAACCTAAATGCCCATCAGCTGAGTAATGGATAAAAAAAGAGGTAGCATTTTTATACAATGGAGTACTACTCAGCTATAAATAATGATCATATTGAGATATTTATAAGTGGATGCAACCTGAGACCATACTCATAAGTGAAATAAATCAAACTCACATGTGTAAATACTGTATTGTCTCCCTAGTGTAAGTAATGGTAAGAGTACATAAAATACAAAATCCTTAATAAATACAGTGATGGGTAATAATCTCCTCAAAGGGGAAAAATAATAACTCAGGCAAAAGGAGGAAAAAGAAAAAGGAAAAGGAAAGAAAAAAAAAATCTAAATTTGTATAAACAGGATAGCTAAGATGAATGTGCACAAATTATATAGGTTTGTAGAACAAAGCAGTTAACATACATGGGATTGGAACAATTTTGCATGTTTGTGTCTGGTGACCTGAGGAACTCTTGAAGATCACTATGTAAAATATTAACCTTAGTCATGTTCCTGCCATCTTGTTTTGAAGGCCTATATCGTCATTGTTTTGGGCTCTTTGTTGTTGTTGTCTTTTTTGTTTCTTATTTTTCTAGTAATCTGTTTTGTTTTGTTTTGTTTTTCCCTCTAATGCAGAAAGGAAAAGCATACATGTAGAGGCTTATACATGCCTAGAACTTCTCCTAACTAGTTTATGAGAATTGATTACATTATGTGTGACAAAATGAACAGCTGCTTTGAAGAAAAACAGACATTACGATATCCATTGCTGATTCTGTATCGTCATGCTGTTAAATCCAGTAATGCTTCTTCTATTCTTTGTTCAGAGTGGTTTTAGTCTATTTCATATTGTTTAATTTCAACATACATGAAGGTATGAACAGCTGTTTTGAAGAGCACAAGAGACATTATGGCAGTCACTGTTGATTTTCCTATTGTCTGGTTTTAAAGGCCTATAATGCCTTCATTACTCTGTTCTGATCAGTTTATAATATTTTGTTTTGTATGAATTCATTGTGTGTGAAGATATAGACAACTATTTAGAAGAAAACAAGAGACATTATGGTAGCCACTGTAGATCTCCTGTTGTCTTGCTTTGAAATCTGTGTCACCCACATTGTTTTCTTCTGATCTTCTTTGTTCTGTTTTGTTATGTTTAGTTTTACTCTTTTTAAAATAAAAAAAAATTTGCAGAAATATATGACATAGACAAACTGCTGTTTTCTTACATTATGCGACATCCATGTAAACTAAAAATTAGATTTCTAATTTGAGGTAATTGTAGATTCACATGTGTTTGTAAGAAACAATATAGAGATTTCATGTAAGCCTTATACAGTTCCCCACAATAACATCTTGTAAGACTGCATAGTACAATGTCATAAATATGATGTTGACATTGATAAAACCCACTAATTAGGCTCGTATTTTTCAGTTTTATCTGTGCTTTGTGGTGTGTGTGTTTCATTCTGCAGACTATTATTACATATATATATATATATATATATATATATATATATATATATATATCATGTATGCACCATCACAGTCAAGACACAGGGCAGTTCCTTCCACACAAGGATGTATCATGTTACCTTCTATAACCACACATAGTTGCCTCCCATTCTACCTCCACCATCTTAGGCTTTTGGCAGTCACTAAATTGTTCTCTGTTTCTATAATTTTTGTCATTCTGAGAATATTGTACTCTTTACAAAGCTTCCAATAATGTATGTTAGAGAAACAATAGCTCCTTTAACAAATGGTGCTGGGAAAAGTTGGTATCAGCAAGTAGCAGATTGAAACTGGATCCATTTTTTCACCCTACACAAATATCAAAGACCTGAAAAGAGAACCTGAAACTTTGAAATTACTAGAAGAAAACATAATGAAAACACTTCAACATATAAAGCAACAACTTCTTGAGTAGAACTTTGATAACTCAGAAAATCATAATAGCAACCACAAATGAGATTTCATCAAATTAAAAAGCTTCTGTATAGCAAAAGAAACAAGAGTAAGGAAACAGACTAAAGAATGGGAGAAAATCTTGGCCAACTACTCTTCCAGAAGAAGATTAATATCTGGGATATATAAAGAATTAAATATATTGAAACAAAACCAACAATCAAATCAATAAATGGAAAAAACTGAACAGACACTTCTCAAAAGAAAAAGTACAATGACCAATAATTATATAAAAAAAATTAGCCAGCAGGGAAATGCAAATCAAAATTACACTGATAGTCTATCTTACACTAGTCAGAATAGTGATCAACAAGAATACAAAAAATAATAAATGTTGACAAAGACATAGGGAGTAAGAAACTCTTGTATCCCATTGGTGGGAATGTAAATTAGTACAGCCACTATGGAAATCAGTATGGAGGTTCCCCCCAAATTAAAAAGAGAACTACATATGATCCAATTACAGCACTCCTCAGGACATATTCAAAGAAATCAAAGTCAGCATAATGTAGAGAAACTTGCCTACCTATGTTTATTGTAGCACCATTCATAACAGTCAATTCCTGGAATCAGGCTAGGTGACCATCAGTGGATGAATTGATAATAAAAATGAGATATATTTATACAATAGAGTATTATCCAGACATAAAGAAGAATGAATCTGCAATAAAAGGGATGGAACTGGAGATCATTATGTTAATAAGGCAGACTCAAAAATCTAAATATTGCATATTTTTTCCTCATATGTGGAATATGGAGGGGGACAATGTGAAAGTAGAAGGAAAACTATCAGAGAAGAGGGAGGGATTAGGAGGAAGGAAGAAAAGATAAGAGAGGCTAATTGGGGGTAGATGTGATCAAAGTCATGCAAGCATGAAAAGATGAAATGAGCACATTATTCTGTGTTAGTGCATAATCCTAGTATGAAATCTTTTTGGTTGGCATTTTTCATTCCACATAATTATTTGGAGATTCATTCAGATTGTGAGTATCAGGGGTTTGTTTATTTATCTTTTTTGGGGTAAGGGAAGAGGATGATTCTGTGATTTGTGTATGAAGTTATATATCAAGCACTGTTTCAGTAGCAGGAAATTGTAAGCAAACTAAATATTCTTTGATAAGGGATTTTTAAATAATTTGGCACATTTACTCAAGAAAGCATTACCCAGCTATTACAAACAATTAGGCAGATGTTTATGAAATATATGGAATGATTTCCAAGATATATGATCTTAAAAACATTCAGAAAGAATAGTATCAATAGCATAACACATTTAAAAAAACAGTTTATGTATTTGAATAAGGCAACAATCATATATGTATGTGCTTGCTTAAGAATGAGTTTTTGAATATTAGAAAATCATCTCCATGGTGACTGTTTTGTGCGTGTCATTTCTAAATAGAGGAAAAGCATCACGGAGGGTGATTTTACCTCTCCAGAAAGCAACAGCAATGTCTGTATGCAGCTTTTTGTCGTCTGAACAGGAATTTGTTAGTGGCATCTAGTGAGTAGTGAGGGATGCTGGTGAGCATCCTATAGACCCCACAATAAACAGTTATCTACTCCTGAAAGTCACTAGTTCTGAACTTGAGAAATTCTGGCTTAGAAGTTCTTGATTAACAGGTTTCAACTAGGCTATACTGAACTGGTATTTTATTCTCATTGGTAGCATGTCAGCTATAATTGTTACAGAAGCCAACTGGCAGGGAAAGACTGATCAAACAAGAAATTCTTATCAGCTTCCTTTGACCAAATCTATCATTTTGCTGGTTAGAAAATATTGGCTTTTAGCAAAAGTCCCATCTGTATTGGAATATATGTTTTGGTTATAATAAATAATGTGCTTCAACACATGGAAAAAGTATCCTAGATGGCAATGTAGATATAGTTTAGTGCTGACTATAGATGATGGCAAGGACTCTTATAGAACAAGCTACACTACGTACTTTCCACTCAGAGCCACCGGCAGTACTTGTTATGATAAACCAGGAAAACAGGCTTAGCTTATTGGATCTGTTAATGAAACCTAATTAGCTGTGGTGGTTGGGCACTGTTAGGCTTATGGTAAGATAAATAATATTTATGGTTTTTTCAATGTATCAAATCATTGTTTATGAAAGCAACATTATTTAAAATGCTCTCCTTTCTCTGAGTAGAGACCTTGGCTGCTGATTCTGGGCTGTGACTGCAGCACTGGCATCCCGCATGGGTAATCTTCAATTCACGTAGACATTCTCACTGCAGATGTCAGCAATGTCTCAGGCCCTCACAGACTCCTTGCTGGGTTCTTAACCAATGACTCTAATACCACCATGTAAGCTTTGGGTAGAATTGAGGAAGGGTAGTATTAAATGCACTGAGTAATCTGCAAATGAAGGGTAGAGGAATGAAAAATGAGTTCACTTGAGTTCAAGGAAAATTTCTGAGGCTGTCAGCATTTTCCATTTTGGGGGAAAATGATGTCTTTCAAAACTTTTCCCTAAAAGAACTCACTAAAATCTTATCGGTGCAGAAGTGAACTGAAATAGTTTAGAGAAAAAAAAAAACTTTAAACCATTACCAAAAAATAAAGTCTCAAAGATACAAATAAAATTACCAGAATACTACATCAAAAAAGGCAGATATGGCTTCAGTTTCTACATCTATACCATAGGGAAAAACAACTCCTTATCCTAAACTCCAGGAGAGGGAACCAAATAAGTTTTAGAATTCAGAATTGTTAATATTTTAGAACTATGAAAAAATGAATATTTAATTTATTATATAGAACCTTAAGAAGATTTTGAAGGTACTATCTCCTAAGGAAACATGTTCATAATTCTGTGGAGAAATGTGCACCAGATGGGGAAGAGACCTTAAATGGATGCATGTTACAGCATCAGGTTTTGTCATGAACGAGTCTTCTCCATACTTATGAGAAAACTTATTTTTCAGAAGTTTCAGACTCCTAGATTTCAAAGATTTATATACATGTATCAATATCTGAGAAGCATATTAAACATAAAATGCTATTATAGATAAATTGTGCATAGTGCTGGCATATATTATGTATGCAATAACAGTGGTTATTATTATGATTAGATTTCTTATAGATAAAAGAAATTAGATTCTTCTGTAATGTTAATATCAGTATTGGAATTCCTTGCAATTGGTGTATATTTTGGTCCCTGATCAATTTAATTTTTTCCTCTTACTTCTTTTCCACTCTACCTTATACTACAGGGCTTTAACTTTAAAAATCCTTGCATATAAAAAAAAAGTGAATGATCATCTTTAACTTGTTTTGGTTTCTGGGAAGTCTTTTTACATTTCATTTGCTTGTGTAAAAGTAGAAGGCCTTTTCTTAAAATGATAAAAATGAAGGCTGAATCAAAAATAGTAAAATAAGCCACCAACATCTTTACTTGTCTTATATTTTTTATGCCCTTCTCTCTCAGCTTCAACTGTGCCACTGCCTCTTTCTTAATTTAAGAACCATTCCCAGAAAGAGAAAAGCCAGTAAACTCATGATCTACATTTGGTTTACAATTTCCCTTGCCAGTCTAATTATGTATTTCTCTAATTAAACTCTATGCACATAAGAGGACCTTAGTAATTGAAAGCTGCTTTTATTTTACTAATATGTTCAATAACTCCTGATTCCCATAGTAAGAATGATTCTAGTCTTGTCAGATATTTTCATGGTGATTTCTCTGATGGAAGTAGAAGATCTTAACTAAATGACTTATGTTGAGAATACTGGCACACAAAAACTAAACAAATATTATTGTTCTTTTCTGCTGTGATGACAGTTTGCTCTATAGAAGTAGTCCTAAACTATGTATTTTGATTAACTGATACTATAAGTGTTTTGGGAAAAGAAAAAGGATTCTGTGTTCAAAAAATTCTATGGAACTTTGCTTTGAACAAAATTAAGTCGGTTTTGTTAAATGTGGAATTCATAGCTCGTGATATACTAATTTGCATTATGAATCTCCAAAAGGGATCTGAGTTCATGGGTATACGTAAAACACTTACAGCATGGAAAAACTTCCTTTTTCCAAGAAACTTATCATTTCATGGGATACCAGTGTTCCAGGAATACAGCATTTGAAATACTGGCTTGGATCTACTGGCATGTCAGTTGTCTTGACATAGTTTTTTTTTTTTTTCCCTCAAGGAAAACCACTCAGTTAATATGCTCATAAGCAGCCATAATTTGACTTCCCCCTCTTTATGGTTGTTAAGAAGTAGGTACCTGACCTCAGGATAAGCTCATAGACTGGCCAGAACTGAGAAACACGTATAGCCCAGCAGACATATGTGCACCCCATGGAGCAATAAGGTCCTGAGTAAATCAGTCAAGTATAGGCAGAAGTGTTGAGAACATAGAAGGAAAGGTTAGCAGAGGGCAGAGAAAGGTGGCAAGTGGTTGCAAGTGTCTGCCTCAAAGGGACATACTAAGCTAATACATAAAAAACAAAAGTGGGCAATAACAATAACTATAATTACCCCACCCACTTACTTAAATTCTAGAATATACCTGTGTGGGTTCACTCTCTTTCTGATTACAAATAGGAGCGTATCTTATATGCTGTTTTGTTTTTCCCACGTAACTATTGTAAATCCCTTTTCCTTTTTATCACAACATATTTAGAGATTGCTTCACATTCTTTATGTGCTCAAAATAGTCTGATTACAATACTGGCCATTTTTATTAATTTTTTTGCTAGTACTGTGTAGCAACTTGGTGACAGTAACTTTGTAGGCCAGTGTTTGTACACATCTATGATTATCTCTCAGGATGAAACACTGGAAGGGGAATTATTGTTTGAAAGTGTACAGACAGCTTTAAAGATTTTGATACTTATGTAAATTGCCTTTTGAAATGTCTGGGCTAATTTACATGTCATTCCAATAGTCTCTCATGGCCATACTTTCTTTCTATGGCTTCTCTCCATGGCTTTCTGCTTTTGCCTATAGAACCTTCTGGATTTTGTGATTGATTGTCCAACTTTTTGATTTTGGAACATTAGTCTTCTGAATTTTATACTACATCTGCACTGAAATTACTAGCCCTAAGGTTTTCATACTTACTCTGGATACTTTGTCTTACTATTTTTCTTTCTCTGCAACTGATTTACCTCTGCCAAACTGCCTACTGAGCTGCAGAGGAGGAAATGGTGAGCCCAATTTTATTTGTATTCCATTCAGGTTTGTTTGGGATGCAGCAGTAGCAGCAAATTAAACAAGAGCCTCAAAAGATTTGCTTCTATTGAGAAATGAAATATCTACAAAGTTCAAGGAATCCATTCGTGGCAAGTAAATTAAGAACATAAGCCCAAAGAATGTCGGTAGCTTGCAGCTTGGTATTACACAGTGGCTCATGATTCATATAATCTCTCATTCTAAAATGTGCTTAAACACAGTGGTAACTCAGATTACATTCCTGTTATACTAGCTAGGGCCAACCATCTGAGACCCAGTCAGTGGTCAAACATGGTTGTCACAAATGCTACATGAGGCAATAATAGCTTAGAATGAGATAAAAACTTTAGTGCCCTTTGTTTCCATGTGCAACTTTCAATCATAGCAGTTTAAAGGAACAGGGCATGAGAATCCAAATTATGGGCTATTAGATTCTTTATTTTGTCCTTGTTGGTCAAAAGGGCATTGAGGCATCTTACTGGTAGTTGAAGGTCCAATGCATCATGTAAAGGCAGACTGAAGGGATGAAACTTGGGCCAGTTATTCTTATTGCTTGTTTGCAAATCTCTGGTAAGAATTCCTGGCATAAGTTTGAGGTTGTCTACTAAAATGTGCAGCTTGGACTTTTATGGATTATCTGTTTTAGCTATTCATGGTATCCCTATTGGAATACATTTATGCCATTGAGAATGAAGTGTATTTATTTATGCATCTATTTATTTAGTCACTTTTCTTGTGCTCAAAAACATCAGTTGAATATGTTATGCTCCATGCTATGTATAAGTTTATAAAAATGTGTTTTTAAAAGCACTTATAGTCTACCAAAAGCAAGGATTTTAGGTTTATGTATATTATTTATGCTTTTATTATAACATAATAACCTACCTCTGGAAGGCTCCAATTTCTCCATTTTTATAGGAGGTGGAGTGGGATGGTTGGAAAATTGCTCTTTAATTAGATGAAAAGATATGAATTACAGAACTCAGACGCTGGATCTGGCAACATGGAGAAAGCCAGACAAAAGGAGAGGAATTCTCACAACCCAGGAAGAAACTGAGGAAAAAGAAAAGGAAAAAAAAAAAAAAAGAAAAAGAAAAAAGAAAGAAGAAAGAGAAGCACAGACAAAGGGCTGGAGCTGGGCAAGCCCCGATCGCTGTACCGGCACGTCTTAAAGTCAGGTGACTCACAATCGAGCTGAGATTGTGAGAGTGGTGATTGGTGAGCTCCAGACCCCTTGGTTGGAGGAGGTGCTGAGACAGAGAGTGGAAACAGCCAGTCAAGCTGCACTAACTTTGGTGAGTGATGGGAACTGCTTTCCCCAAACCGAGAGGACTGGCTGGGTGCCATTTTGGAGTTGGGCAGGGCCGGCTTGAATCAAAACCTGAGGCAGCGTCAGCTGATGACTCCTAGTCGAAAGCAGATTGGTGGGATCTGCTCGGGCAGGGCCACACCCCTGGTTGAAACCCAATAGCCAGGGATGAGGCTTTTCTGGGCCAGTGGCATCCCCAGGGAACACACAACCTTGTTGAAGCATAAACTGTTTGACTGGCTTAGGGAGAGGAGCCAGCTCTCAGCTGCAACTCACAGTTCCTCTGCGGACTGGGGGGTGGTACTTCCCTAGCAAGTGTGCTGCAGAAAAATTGTAAGCAAATCAAAAGGCCCAGAGACCTCCACCACCCACCTGTCTGAAGGGGGCCGGAAACATGAAGAGACAGAGAAAGAGTAAAAGGTCCCCAACTGCAGAACCAGGGAAAGTGAGTCCAACAGAGGTAAATGCAGAGGAGGTTGAGAGCAGCAAACCTGTAATGTCAGAGATAGCCTCATTGGAAATAAAGAAACACATCTGTGACCTCATTGTTGAGTTTAAATCTGAAATTCTAACTCAGGTGAAGCAAGATATAAGAAGATTAATAAAAGAAGTCCTGGGTAATCCTCAAGTAGACACAAATGAAAGAATAGAGGAACCCAGAGAAAGGAGAGAAGCCTTTGATGAAGAATATAAACAAAACCTAGAATATATGAAACAGATCCAAAGAGAATATCAGGAAATTAAAAACTCCA
>PVLA01010653.1:0-61173 GCA_004027455.1 Hydrochoerus hydrochaeris
ATGAATGTGCAGATGTTGGCAATTATCATCAGTGGTCACTACCATAACAAAGGGAGATGCAGGGGCTTCCAAACTGAAGTATAATGTGTAATTTCTAAAGCAGGAAGAAAGAGAGAGAGAAGGGAGGGAGGGAAGGAAGGAAGGAAGGGAGGGAGGGAGGGAGGAAGGAAGGAAGGAAGGAAGGAAGGAAGGAAGGAAGAAAAGAAGGAAGAAGGAAGAAAATTTGACCAAACCTCTGACTCTAACTACTAATTTACAGATAACACAGTGCCAGGGGCTCACATAAAATGAAACCATGGATGTGCAATCAGTGAAATTCAACCTCAGCAAATATAGGTGAAAGCCCTTACTTCAGCAATGAACTAGTTTAGAAAGAAATAAACTGATATAGATGAAGAAAGAAGGAGAAGAAGGAGGAAAAAAGGAGAAAAGAGAAAGGAGGAGGTAAAGGAAGAGGAAGAAGGAAAAGAAAAAAGGAGAGGGGCAGAAGAGGAGGAGGAAGGGAAAGAAGAAAAGAGGTGGAGGTACATAGATTTAAAACTTAAAATCATATCCACTGACTGTAATATATAAACTTGTTTGTATCCTGATACAAGGAAATTAACTGTTCAAAATTAAATATATAAGACTACTGGGGAAATTAATGTACTAACTTAATGGGGTTTTTAATGATATTAAGAAATAACAATTGTTCTTAGGCATGATCATTTTATTGTGCTTTTAAACATGAGGTGTTTTATTTTAAAAAGAATAAAACCAAATAAAGGTAATCAAAACAAATCAGTGTAAGTGATACAGGACTTCAAAACAATACAAAATCAACAATGGTTACCATAATGCCTCTTGTCTTCAAAATAGCTGCCTATGCTTTCAGACATGATAAAAATCAAACAAAACAGAACAGAATAGAACCAATAAAAACAAAACAATGAATGCAATACAGGACTTCAAAAACAGACAATAGCAAATCCAAAATAGCTACCGTAATATATTCTGCTATTTTTTAAATTTTTTTATTTTAAAGATGGTAAAATACAACAAAGCTAGACAAAGCAAAGCCAATTGAGGTAAGGCAGCAAAACTGGTACAGAACTTCAGAGCAGGACACCAGGAAAACAATAATAGCTACCATAGTATATCTTGTTATCTTCACAATAGTTGTCCATTCCATCAGGTATAGCAAAATCAAAACCAAAACAAAACACTATAAAATAATCAAAACAGAATATTGAATAAAGCAAAACAATTAATCAGAACAAAGCAAAACTGAAAACAGTATTGGATTTCAAAGATAAGCTAGAAGAAAATCCCCATATTTGCTATACTGCATACTGTTATCATCCATAGAGATGCTCAGACTACTGGCCCCAGGCTGCATAATCAACCAAACAATATAAACATTTAGTCACTTTATGTATCTTAGTTGCTATCAACTCAGGCTGTCCTTGGAACCATTCAGTTGCTAATAGGGGGCCATGAGGGGAAGGCTTGCCCTGCTTATCAGGAAGCTGGATCATTGATTTCTTGGTTGGCTCCCCAAGTCCCAGTATGGCAGATTCTTGGGACATGCTGGCTATATCCTGCAGTTTTTTAAATAGCTGCTCATGCCATTGGATATAACAAAATCAAACAAAGCAGAATAAAACCCAACTCAACAAAACAATGAACATGATACAGGACTTCAAAACAAGATAATAGGGAATTAACAATGGCTACCACCTTCAGGAGATCCCCTATAGATGACACACTATGTACTGTTATACTCTGAATAGAGTGTCAGACCACTGGCCTTAGACCTGCAAGTCAGTGAAACACCAAACACCACCAAGCATCAAATTGCATTTCATCTCAAAAAGTATCAACACAGCCTGTGTTTCTCCAAATCAGTCAGTCACTCATGGGTGGGGTGGCTGAGTTTTCTTATTTCCCAGCCCACATGCCTAAAGGGTTTAGGATCTGACTGTTCCCCCAGTGACTGGCACATGGTGCTGATTCACAAGGAGGGCTTGCTGCTTGGTGACTTCTTGTTCTCTTCCCCTCCAGTTCACAAATGGTGCTCAACATGAGTATATTTTATTAAGGACAACTCGATATGATGTCTATATTTGCTTCAATATTTTTTAGGGTGCAGTACATAGTTTTCAGAGGTAGATATGAAACAAGTCAACCATAAGTTATATTTGTGGAAGCTGGCTGATGAGCCTTGCTTGAAATTTTCCATAATGAGTATCTATTGAATGCACTAGACTAATTACAGATCTTGCTGTGGATAAAGCTTTTAGCTATGTGCTTTGGGAAAGATATGAAGCTATTTGCTTACTCTTCATGTATAGACTATAAGCAAGTCTAAAAACAATGTGAAAGTGTCTAAGATATATCTCTGAAATACATAAAGCTTCAAAGAAGTATTCTTTGACCAGAAAAAGAAAGAGTAAATTTAAGTGAAAAGCAGTTTTGGAATGGACTTGGACATTCAACTATGCACTACTTCCCCAAGGTTTTCATCAGCCAGAATGGGGATCAGAATTGAGACATCAAGGTCAGCACAAAAAAGGAACTAAGAAGGGGAAACATTTGATAGATTTGGAACCGTGAACTTCACCCATTTTGTGCCACTGTATTAGATATACCTGAGACTGGGTAATCCATAAGGAACAGAAATTTGTCATAGTTCTGGAGTCTAGGAAGTTTAAGATAAAGGCACCTCCGTCTGGCAAGTGTCTTCTTGCCATGTCACTCCATGGCAGAGGGCAGAAAGGAATAGAGAGTGTGAGAGGAAGCCAAACCTGTCCTTTTGTAAAGAACCAATTCCCATGATAACAAATCCAGTCCCATGATACTAGGATTAATCCATTCTTAAGTGCAGAGCCCTCATGGTCTAATCATCTCTAAAAAGTCCTTTTTTGCCAACCTCTCTACATTGGAGAATCAACTCACCAAACCAGGAATATTGAGGACATGTTCAAACTGAATCTATTGTGTTTACAAAGTGTCAAGATGAGAAAATAAATTGAATCAAAGGTAAACATGCAGAATTGTCAGATTGTGGACCATGGACAAATGCTATCATCCTATAGAAAAAGTTAGAGGAGTTGATTTGAAAAACAAGGAATAGAAAGAGGCATCCAAGATGGCTGATCGATAGGTAGCATGATAAAGAACCTCTCTGAAAAAAACAACTCAGATGCTAGACTCTAACAGCATGGAGAAGACCAGGCAAAAGGAGAGGAATTCTCACGACCTAGGAAGAAACTGAGGAAAAAGAAAAAGAAAAAGAAAAGAAAAAGAAGCATGGATGGAAGGCTGGAGCTGGACATGCTCCAGTTGCAGAACTGGGTGTGTCTTAGAGTCAGGTGACTCACAATTGAGCTGAGGTTGTGGCCCTGCTGAGAGCAGGGGTTGGTGAACTCGAGACCCTTGGCAGAAGGAGGCACTGCAACAGGGAGTGTAAACAGCAAGTTAAGCTGTGCAGAATTTGGTGAGTTATGGGAACTGGATTCCCCAGAGCAGGATGACCAGCTAGATGACATTTTGGAGTTGGGCAAAACAGGCTTGAATCAACAACTGAGGTGGCATCAGTAGGCGGTTCCTGGCCCAAAGTGGATTGGTGGGATCTGCTTGGGCTGGGCCATACCCCTGGTCAGAACCCAATAGCCAGAGACAAGGCTGTCCCTAACCTGTGACATCTGCGGGGAGCATACAAACGTGCTGAAGCATTCACTGGTGACTGACTTAGGGGGAGGGGCCAGCCCACATCGTGGCTGTATGTGCCTCACAGATTGGCAGCAGACGGAAAGCCAGTGCACTGCAGAAAAACTACAAGCAATACAAAAGGCCCAGAGACCACCACCACTCACCAGTCTGAAAGAAACCAGAAACATGACAAGACAAAGAAACAACAAAAAGCCTCCATCCACCAAACCAGGGAAAGTGAGTCCAGAAGAGGTAAATTCAGAGGAGGTTGAGGACAGCAAACATGCAGTATCAGACACGACCTCATCAGAAATAAACATTTCCATGACCTCGTTAACAAATTTAAAACTGAAATTCTAACTCAGGTGAAGCAAGATATAAGAAGATTAATAAAAGAAATGCTGGGTGCTCATCAAGAGACACAAATGGAAGAATGGAGGAACCCAGAGAAAGGAGAGTAGCCTTTGATGAAGAATGTAAACAAAATCTAGAATACATGAAACAGATCCAAAAAGAATATCAGGAAATTAAAAACTTCATTGAAAGCTAGCAAAATTTCTTAACAGAAACTAAAGACAGACTTTCAAAACTTGTAGATAGATTTGCAATGTATGATTGTGAAAGGAAGGATCTCTTAAAAATAAAAAGAAATCAGGAAATAACAATACAAAGGCTGGAGGATGACAAGAGGATTTATAACCTAAGGATAAAAAATAGGAATGAAGATGCAGGGACAAATACAAATGAAATAAAAAGGCTATTCACAGAAATAATTAAGGAAAACTTCCCAAACATAGGAAACAGAAGTGATGTTCAGATATATGAGGCATACAGAACTCTCCAGCCAGCTACAACCAAAACAGATCTATACCCAGACATATAATAATCAGGATCCCGGAAATCCATCACAAGAACAGAATATTAAAAGTGGTCAGAGAAAAGAAACAGATTACCTACAAAGGAAAACTCATCAAAATCACAGTGGATTTCTTGATACAAACTATCAAATCAAGAAGAGCTTGGAGCAAAATATTCCAAGCCCTGAAAGAAAATAACCTTCAACCCAGACTGATGTACCCTGAAAAACTGTCTCTCAAAATTAATGGAGAGGCAAGATATTTCCACAACAAAGAGGAACTGGGGGAGTTCGTGACCACCAATCCAACCCTGCAAAGAATACTAAAGGACATTCTAGAGAGAGAAGAAAATCACCAGAATTCCAGGAACAATGGCAGAAAGGCCTCAGTGAAAGGGACAGACAGTGGAATGAATGAAAAAAGTAAACAACAATGACAGAAAAATATCATAGCAGAGATAAGGCTGTGAAGTTTGGTTATACCACTGTTTTGTCTTGACTGTTTTTATTTGATCTAGTATGCTTGAGAGTATCAAGTCTGAGAGTAGAGGCAACTACTCTGAAGATGACAAGATTCAATAGGACACCCATTCTGGTTTGATTAACTGCCTTTGATGTTCTATAATGTCTCCAATGTTTTGTTTTTATTAATAGTGTTATGTACTGCTAAGTTTAATTATACTATGCGTGACGATATAGACAATTTTATTAAAAATAACAAAAGACATCATAGTAACTACTGTAGATCACCTAATATTGTGGTTTTATATGTCCTTTTCGTGTTTCTCCAGGAATTTGTATTGTTGACTTGTTTTGATTTGTTTCTCCCTCTAACACAGAAAGGCTAGGAATGCATGTAGAGATTTATACATGTGTAGAACTTCTAACCAGTTTATGAGAATGGATTATATTTATTGTAAAGAAAAAAGAGGAAAAGAAAGTATTCTAAAGGATATAACTGAATGTGTGTTTAAGTGTGTAGGACTGATAACCATATTACTAACTTTTTGTTAGATAGATGAACAGAACTGGTTGCAGTCTCACTGTTTAAATGTCCACTTTGTAGGCCTTACTTTTGTAAATTGAACAACTACTTCTAAGAGGAAAATATGTAACTATCAACTAGTGATTTCTTATTGGTTATTATTTGTGGGGTGGTTTTTTTTATTTTGTTTTTGAAATTTTGTATTATTTCTACCCTCTTTCTGTTTCATTTTCTTTTCTTTAAATAAAAAAAGAAGAAAAACAAGGAATATTCTGACCATAGGTGGGGCAGGAAAGCCAGCTAGAATACCATTGCAGTCACAAAGAGATGAGCGAGGGTCTACATAAAAGAGTCATAGGCGGATGAGAAGGCAAGATGACACTGGAGCGGGACCATCGTAGAGAATGAATCTCAGGTTTCTGATTTCTGGATGAAAGAGGCATTGACAAGGCCAGGCAGGTGTATTGTGACACACTGAGTCTGACACGCAGCAGAGGAAACCATAAACCACTAGGAAATTTTGTGCCGCACTCTAATGCTCAGGGGAGGCTTTGTCTGAAAGTGAAGCTGTAGATGTGTGAGATCCTCATAGGAAACTACAGTGAGTAAGGAGGACAACCGAAACCATTACCCTGGGGGAGTCATCATCTATGCAAGAACAAACGCATAGGTGGACACCAGTGTTGACCACAGGGTTCAAGGAAGGGAGGGCCTGCTGGAATCACTGGGGCTGACCCAGCTACCCTGCTTGCCGTGATTGATGGACAGGAGTGGGCAGAAGTTCACTGATAAGTAATACTGGTCAGAGAGGGAGAGGAGTACCCAAAGAGAAGGATGCTGAAAGAAAAGAGTAAAATAGCACCCTACAAAGATGGCTTTTAGTGACAAGAGAAAGGGCAAGTAAAATAGAGACTGAAGAATTTCCCCTGAAGCAGGCAAAGAGTGGATTTAGTCAGGGTGAATTCAGTCCAGGGGTGAGGGCAGAAAAAAATATGAAATGTAAACCCCATCAAGGAGAGAAATGATTGAAGGTGAACAGATATCAACCTGCAGAGAGTAGGAAATAGCCAGAAAGCTTTGTCCTGATAGAAGGAAGGGCATAACCAGAAAGTAGAATGCAATAGTTTAAAAGCACAGGGCTAAGACATCTTATCCAAAACCCTCGAGCCATATGTGTTTCTGGATTCAGAATTTTTCAAATTTAGAAAGTTAATAATGAGACATATAGTTAATATATAACACCTGGGGAGGTCTTCATGGGAAAATATGCTAACATTTCTGCAGAGAAATGTATGAATATTAACAGCAACAAACAGCTTTATGTCAATTCAGGCCTGTTTTTGTCACCAAATGAAATATGAAAAGCTTTTGGCTTCCACTGCATTTATTTCAGAGTCCCAGGTAAGGAAACATGGGCTGGTGAGAGAGGAATGCTGAGAGCAGACCTTTAAGCTTCTGCTGGGCAGATGAGAAAATTGGTGAAGATTAAAATCAAGCATCCCAGAAGACAAAACAGAACTTACCAGAAAAGGGGATGGCAGAAGAAAAAGGTGGAAGAAGAGTCCATGGTGTGAGGACAACGGATGCTGAGAAAGGGATCTGTACTTTAGGCCAGGGCCAAGGAGCTGAGGATGGCAACACAGTGGGACCAATTGCTGACTGGTAGGTTGAGTCCCAAAATGTTTCAGAAGAACAATGCAATTGAGAGTCCTTTCTTACTTTCCCTAAGGAAAGCCACTGACAGGTCCTTCTGGAGTCATTTAAAAGGAAGTCTTATGCAAAGGATGGGGAAGGCTTTCCAAATGCCCACTCTCTGGGGAACCACATCTGGGGTGAGTCAGGGCATGAGGCTTCCTGCGGCAGTACAGAACCTCTACCCATGCGCTTTAGGGAAGGAAGGCCTGCAACTCGGACACGCAACATCTGGCACTTGGCACCCTGAGACTTAGACGCCTGCAGCCTCAGAGTGCTGCTTCCCCTTCCTTGGGGACAAAGGATTCCCAGTGTTCTTGCCTTGCTCCCTAAAGAAGGAAGAATAGAAATTAGTGCACCTAATGTGATTGGATCATATATGAAATGGATGACTTAAGGTAGATACATAATTTACATGACAATCAAATGCCACTTTTGTGTCATGAATTCTATATTTATCAGTAGGTGTAGAGACGACATTTGGCTTGGTCTAATATCTAATATTTGATATGTTTTTATCAGACTTAAAAGATTTCTCCCCCTCACCCCCAAGTTCTTCCTGAAAATCTCATATGCAGTGAACTCCAGTGTCCAGATGTCCCTGGCCTCAGAGGCAAGATGGACAGGGAGGTGGGAGATCAGGGAGCTGGAAGATTCCTGCAAGTGTTGGAAGGCAGAACCAGACCCCAAGGACTGTCAGTCCTGCACCCTGCACTTCAGTAGAGTGGGCAGAGATTACCAAGGCATCATGTTAAACCTCTTGGCTCCTTTTCAGAAAGGTCAGGGATGGAGCGCGGGAGCACCAGGCCCAGGACAGGGCTGTCAGGTTGCCAACCCAGCCAACACCACCCCCAGGGGATGGAGCGGGTTTAGGAACACCTGAGAGCAGGCATGTGAGCTGGTGTTTAAGCAGTTCCAACATATCATCAAGGGCTTCAGCCAAGTTAATGAGAACCAGAGCTCCAGACCAAAGCACTTATTTTGAAAATACCTATTTTTCAAAGATTTTGCATTTTAAATTAAACCAGATGAGTAATTGTATCCCAGCTTCAGAATATATTCTGGAAAATAAAATGCTTGTCCCATAATTTGAGAAAGAACATCATGAAAGCAGTTAGTGGGAAGGAAGGTAGAGTCCCCAGTTGCCCAAGCCCATGTCACAGTGGCTGTCAGGTGACCTTGGCCAGGCAGAGAAGCAAAGGCCTGGGGAATTTTCCAGACCACTACTTCTCCCTCCTCCAGAAAACCATGTTCACCTTGTAGGCCGGCCCAGCTTCTACAGAAGGTAGGAGCTTTGATAGCCTCGTATGAAAAGAATTGTGTCAGGTGCTATTTTATACCCTTTAAAGGGATACATTTGTATTGTTGGTATTGGGAAATATTTTTTCTTTATTTTTTTAATTGCTTGGTTTTAATTTTCAAGAGTTACACATTACTCTAAACAACTATCTCCAGAAAAAGAAGATAAGGTTTAATTGATGATAGGCCCTCAAAATGCACATTCTTAAAGGCCTAACTAGTATTCCTCCTTTAATTTGATGACGGGATATCCAGAACTAGTTGCTTCTAGAATAAATACTTTAATGTCTTTGGAATAAATTAAGGAGCTGCCAATAAAACTTAGCTATTCTGAAAAAGATATTCATGTCCTATTAAACTATAACATAAAGTAAGCAAGGGAGAATGAAGAGAGCACATGGAAACTAGATGAGAAATAGAGAGTCACGGAGTCAAGCAGAGAGCTGTGGATTCAAATCCTCTTCCCAGAACTGCTGTGTGGCCATTTGTCAGCCTGAAAAGAAGCTGACATGTCGAGAGCTCTACCATGCACTAGGCTGTGTTCCCACACATACATAAAATCCATAAAATCCAGGGCCATGATAAAGAAACAGAGACACCAAGAAGTTAATTTGCATTTTAACAGCTTAAAACTAGCAAGTACTAGAACAAGCAATCAAACCAAAGTCTGTCAAACTCCAAAGCCATTTCTCTTAAGACTCAGATCTGCAATGTGATGATTACAACAAACTAGGCCCCAAGAACTTAGCATTGATTAAATAATTGGGATAAACTAATTAGCATCCAGCAGTGATAAGATGAAAAGAGCAGACAGGGCATCTGATTCTAAATTCACACATTTTTCTCTGACTAGTGGCCTGAACTTAGACTAGTTATCTATCTTGAGTTTCAATTACCTAAATTGAAAAGTGAAACTAGTCATTGCACCTATTTCTTAATCTAGTTGTCAAGATTATATAAGAAAGTAAAATGAGGAGCATCTTTCAGAATCTCAGGAAGTGATGATAGTTTAAGTTACTCAAAAAAGGTACAGTAAAACTTTTGGTTTGCAAGCTTAATTCATCCTGGAAACATGCTTATAATCTAAAGCACTTGTGGGAATTTCCCCATAAGAAATAACTCAGATGAAAAGAAACTCAGATGATTCTACAACCCAAAAATATTCATATAAAAAGTATTACAATACTGTAATATAATACAAAATAATAAAGAAAATGTAAAATATAAAGAAAAATAAGTCAATCTGCATTTACCTTTGATAACACTCATGACTAGTGTGAGGGAGACAAGAGAGAGGAGGGAGGCCATTCATGGACCAGGAGTAGCAAGAACAAAGACACATCAGCAAGCAAGCATCATCTGGGAACCAGCATCATGCACGGGCTGCTACCAGACCCAGAACAAACAGACCCCAGCCTCTTCCTGTGAGTCAGTGCCATTCACGGACCAGGGGTAGAGAGAATAGAGCTGCATCAGCAAGTAAACCCTGTCTGGGAACCAGCGCCATGTGCGGGCTGCTGCAAGACTGGAACAGACAGACCCAAGCCCCTTCCAGCATGCAGGGTGGCAACCAAAAGAAGTACTAACCCCCTTTACCCCCACCCCGCTGCTGTAAGCAACCAGCTTATTGGGAGAAACACAGGCTGTGACAATAGCTATGGAGGTGAAATGCAATTCGAGGCCCATGGTGCTTTAGTGTTTCACTGATATTGTAGGTCTAGGGCCAATAGTCTGACCGTAGGTTCAGAGGATAGTGGTATGCAGTGTGACATCTAGGGGGGCTCTCCTTCTGAGAGTTGCAGCTTTCTATGATCTTGTTTTGGAAGTCCTGTATAGTCTCCATTGTTTTGTTGGGTTGGGGTTTATTCTCTTTTGTTTGGTTTGGTTATGACAAATCCAATGGCAGGAGCAGCTATTTCAAAGATAGCAGGAAATATTGTGGTAACAATTTTGGATTTACTATAGGCTTATTTTGAAGTCCTTTATTGCATTCATTGTTTTGTTTTTATTGTTTCTATTCTATTCTGTTCTGTTTGATTTTCACTATATCCAAAAGTTATCTGCAGCTATTTTGAAGACATCAAAAAGGCATTATGGTAAATACTGTTGATTTTATAATGTTTTTTTAAAAATTTTATTTAAAGAGAAAAAAAGCAAGACAGAAAAAGGGGTAGAAACAATACATAATTTCAGAAAAAAAATAAATAGTAAGAAATCACTAGTTGATAAATTACATATTGTATTCTTAGACATAGTTATTCAAGTTACAAAATTAAAGCATACAAAGTGGACATTCAAACAGTGAGGCTGCAAACAGTTCTGTTCAATGATCCAATAAAAACTTAGCAACATGGTTATCAATCCTACACACTTAAACATAAATTCAGTTATATCCTTTAGAGCACTTTCTTTTCCTCCTTTTGCTTTTTAAGTCCATTATCTGTTTAGTTATATTCTGTTTCAGGTTGCTCAGAACCTTACTGACTTATTTTGTTGTTGTTATTTACTAATCACCTTATATTATTCTGTTGCTTTGTTTTTGAGTTTCTCTTCATCCATGCCACATGGATCAACTCTGGTGGAGTTAGAAGTTTTTGGAGGTATTTTTTACTTTGTTATCTACTTTTTTTTTTTTGAAGGTAGCAAAATACAGCAGAATGAGACAGAACAAACCTATGCGAAGCAGTGCAGTGAAACTGGCACAGAACCTCAGAGCAGGTCACCAGGACAACAGCAATAGGCAAAATAGTACATCCTATTCTTTTCACATTAGCTGTTCTTTCAGTCAGATAGAGCAAAATGGAAGGAAATAGCGAACTTATAAAAACAGAATATTGAATAGAGCAGTACCACTAATCAGAATTGAGCAAAACAGTGATAAAAATATTTGGCTTCAAAGAGATGGTAGGAGGAAATCCCCCTTACTTGCCACGCTGCATACATTCATCCTCCCAAGAGATACTCAGACCTCCAGCTCCCACTTGCTAATGGGGGGGGCAGCTGGATCGAGGTCTGATTCTTAGCCCATGCTGGCTGCCTGTTCTCCCAGCACCCCAAGTTCCAACATGAGGCAGAGCTCGGGAAATGCCAATAGTTCTCACCCTGGAGCAGCAGCGGCTTGTGAGGCCCCAGCCGCTTACCAGGGCAGTGAGCTGGCTGCCTGTTCTCCCAGTGCCCCAAGTTCCAACATGGTGCAGACCTCAGGAGGTTTTGTAATGTTTTGAAGTCCTGTGTCTTTTACACTGGTTTATTTTGATTGGTTTTATTCTGTTTATCCTCTTTAAAATAAAAAGAGAGAGGAGGGATACAGTGTGGATAACTTTCACTGTCACCTGTGGAATCATGCTACCTATTGGCTCAATAAAATCTTTTTTTCTTTTCATGCAATTTTGATCTATCCAATGACACTTATATTTATCTCCTTTCGAGGATTTCATGGAAATATGACACCACACTGTCATTAAACGGATTCATCACTCGCACTGCCACAGCCTTATTTAGGTGGTGCTTTTCTATGAAATTTTACACATTTCTGACATTATATACATCTTCCTAAACTCATTTGAAGTGAGAGATTCCTCCACCTTTTCCTTCTCTTTCTCAACAGATGAGATCTCTTCCATAACCTGTTGCTGTTGGGGGATGATCACCCACAGTCCTGCAGAGAGAGAGAAAATGAGAGAGTAAGAGGAGGAGGGAGAGGGACAGAAAAAAGAGAAAAAAGGAGGAGAGAGACAGGGGAGAGAGAGAGGAGAAATATTGGCTCAGTTGTGATCATGTGACTTCTGGCATGATCGCGTAACTTTTGATAGCATGTACTACTCATGTTGCAAGGTATTACTCATTGATGAAGTTAAAATTTATTAGAAATGTTTCCTTATCTTGCAGAACACTCACAGAACAATCACAATCCAAGGTATTACTGTACAGTATAATATCCAAGTGATTGGTCTCTGCCTCATCCTACCAGGTTCATACCCCAACTCTTCCACTAGGCAGCATCACCTTAAATGGGTCATCTCAACTCTGCAAAATGGTGAAAATAACAGGATTGTTGTGCTAAGGGAACAAGACATCAGATGGTTTTATGTTACTCTGTGAAATGTCCATGTATACAGATTATTGCCCTCCACCTTAAGACTCAGAGCAAGATGATCCAAGATCCTTATTGGTAACTTATATGCCAATTTTCATGTAACTTATTACTCAAATATCAAATAGCAAGAAAGATTCTACTCTAGGTTTTGATGGATTTCTAGCTAATTTTAATGACTCCACTAAATTTTTAAAAATCCCTAAATACTCATATAAAGTACTGATTGACCAGGGGGTTAGGTTTCTTAAATTGTGGTGGCAAAGACATGAACTTGAGATAGAAAAGGAAGAAAGAAGAAAGAATCCCCATACAGGGAATAAGTATTCTTTCAAAGCTATCAGGGAGAAAGTTATGGTCCCAACCAGCCAGAATGTGGAGATTCCAGAAAAATTATAATGTAATGGTAATCAAATGTCCAAGACACTAAATAATAGCTTTAGCTGCAAATATTTTAAATCATCAATCCTAGAAGAATACAAATAAATGCCAAACTACAGATTCGTATTTCTGGTTTACAAAAAATAGCCATCAAAGTTACATATGGCACTGTGATATAGAAAATGATGACAAGGTGAGGTAGTGATCAAGGTTTAACTAGGCTAGTGGCTAGGGGACATAACCAGAGAGTGCTGGGTTCAGTTCATGGGTAAAAAAGATTCATCCAGCTGAGGTAGCAACAGATGGTGAGGATCCAGTAAGGACCCAGTTATGGAAATCCAGAGTACAAAGAATATCCAGCTGCAGAGAATAGAGTACCCAGTGCTAGACAGTTTAGATACTTCTCTTGTGCAGTGGCTTACTGGTGATCTCTATGTTTATTGGTCATGCTATATATAGAGAGAAATTCTAGAGGAATAGCCTCAAACCCCAACTATGAAGACAAAATGACCAATCCAGTGCACCTGCAAGGGCTACTTCATTTAAAGGAGAAACTAGGGCTGGCCAGTCTCTACATTGAGGAAGGAACTGTAGTTACTACAATATCTAAATCTCCTGGGCCATTTCTCAAGGTCACCCAGATCTCCCCTTGACTTCTACTTATCATTTAATATTTTTGCCCTAAAGATTCACCTGAGCTACACCTTTCCCAAGACTAGACTAACAGGAGCAATACTACTTTCCTCTATATCCCCCATTTTCATTTAAATCTCATTTGGCACAGAAAGATAACATGGTAGAAAGAAAAGAAAAGCATGGAGGTGAGTCTTTGCACTGAGTCTTTATAAAGACTGGGGCAGCACAGTAGTTGTATCTACTGTCTACGGAACCAGCATTGCCTAAGTTCAAATCTTGCTTCTTTTTAGTAGCTGCATGGGCAGGTTGTTAGTCACTTAGTCCTTCAGTTTTTGTACCTCTCAACTGAGAATAATACTAATAATACCTACCCATTATGCACTGGGAATTAGGTGAATATAAACACTTACAGTAGGGTTCATGCTCGGATAGATCTTATACTCATATTCATCCCTTAATGGACCAATCAATGCATGTTGATTTGTCTCACTATGTTTTAATTTGTCATCTGAAAAACAAAGGCATAAACTAAAATCTCATGGGGTTAGATATGAAGATAAAATTAGATAATAGAAGTAAAAAAATATGTTAAATGGAAAGCACAATACAAATGTTTGTGTTTGCTGTTACCCCCACTGCATATAGTAGGTATTAGAAGCAATGACTGTTAAAATATGGAAAAAAAACAGCCAAGGAGAGGTTGGCCCAGACCCCCTAATACTTGCTATCCTGAGATCTTGCACAGGAAAGCTATTTGTAAAAGGGAGTGCCAGACAAGTGTTCCGTGTTAGCTATGCCTGGACCCTGGAGATCAACCCTGCCATGTGGTGAGATCAAGTGAAGGGAGGGGCTCTGCCAAGCAGGGCTCTGCAGCATCCCTCACACGTGCCTGAGAAATGGCTCCCCCAGAGGCCTTCTGTGCTTCACTGTGCCTAGCCCCCACTGCGTCCTCTCCAAAGGCTGTGGCCCTCCCTCCAGCCCCCCATCCTGAGGTTCCCTGTTGGCACTGGCATGAAAGCACACAGCTCAGTGCATTGTACACTCCATCTCCCTGGCTTTGACCTAGAGCAGTGATTCTGCCAGGCTGCCCCATATAGCACCTCCAGGAGGATCAAAAAGAATGCACTTACCAGCCAAAGCTGGGGCAGAACCCAAGCCAGCATGTCCCATCATCCAAGGGAGTCTAGTGCTCCACCATCACCATTACACAGACACAGAGCAGACCCCCAGAAAGAACCCTGCTTCCCAAGAGCCAGGGAGCTGGCCAGAACATCACATGGTGATGTAGATTCTCCTGCAAAAGCTGGGCCACCAATACCCAAGCCCTAGAAAATTCTTTCCAAGTAGACATTTGACAAGCAAAAGGGAAGAAAAAGAACAGACAGGGGGAAAAAAAGGCATCTGTCTAAATCTGCTTGCCCCTACCTAAGACTTAAAAATGACTTTTTAAAACACAACTCATAGAGACTTACAATGAGCTAAAATAATAACAATAATACTAAATTGAAAACCATTCTTTCTGGAGGTTTCAAATGCCTAGAAAATTTTTCTTAAGAGGTTTTTAGCACTTGGCCTCTCTGAACTTCCTCATTAGCATAATAGGGATGAAAATACTGACTGCATGAGTTTTACAGTGTATAGAAGAAGATTGGTTCTAAAAAGCTGGGTTTGCAAGTGAATAAATTTAATACAGGACACATAACTTATCGGGTTATTTTATAATATTCACCCAAAAAGTCAAATGCAGAGGAGTACAAGAGATCTGTCCACACACTAGAGAATCCAGCTGAGACCTGGGATCCCATGGCAATGCCCTCCACAGATCTAGCTGGAACCCTAGAGCCCACGACAAGGTCTCCTGTATCAAGGATCTGCACTGGAAAGGGCTGAAGGTCAGTGATGGAAGCAAGAAAGTCTGAACCAGCACGGTGAAGGATCTGTACCAGCAGGCTGAGAGATCTGCACTGGAGCCAGGAAGTGACACTCAAAATAAGGACCAGAGCTCTCCCAGAAAGAATGGCAGCCATCCTCTGTGACAGGGTGGACCCGAGCTCCTCCAACGATGAGAACAGAGGTCATATCAGGAAAACCAGCGTGACAAGCTTCTCCAGCAACAACATGCCCTCTTCCTCTGGTTCTTCGGTGCTGTTAAGAACAGTCCTCAGATGGGTCTTCCACACGCAAAACCACGATGACTCAGTCCAGCGGGGTGTTCTAAACTGATGATTAGTTATCCGTCCCTACTACTGATAAGGCTGGATGCTTCACCCAGTTCTCAGTAGATCTTGATTCCTTTGCCTTAGTAGTGAGGATCCTTCATTCATCTACCCAAGACTCCCCAAAGCCTAGAGGCCTGAGCCACCACTGTGCTCACAGCACCTCCAGAGCCAGCACTCTCAAGCCCTTCCTGTTCTTGCCTTGAACCAAGCCTAATAAAAACCCTACACACACCCTTGGAAACTGACAACCCTGTTGTGATTACTGTGTCACCCACAGCACTGTACTCTAAAACACTAAGTCACTTACATCCCGAGGTGAAATCCTTGGACCCTTGCTGTTTTTTAGAAGTAGGACTATAGTCTTCAATCCAAATTCATGATTATTCTTTCATTCAGTCACTCATTTAACAAACACTTACTGAGAGACAGTATGGTGCCAAAAAACAATGCTTATTCTTGTACTCCGGTGCATGCCTTCTCAATAGGACAGCATTTTCCATGGGGGAAAAAGAGGTTCTTGGCTGGCCAAAAAACAAAACAAAACAAAAAGCCTGATTCTTCTTATACATGAAAAATCGGTATCCATATAAGTATGTCCATACACACACACAGCTGGTTTTCTACTGCTCTAACAAGTTACCATGCTTAAAATAGTATTTGTCTCACAGTCCTACAAGTCAGAACTCTGAAAAGGGCCTCACTGGGGAAATCCAGGTGTCTGTGAGAGGCTGTGTTTCTTCTGCAAGCCCCAGAAGAAAATCTGTCTCCTGTTCTTTTTCACCTTCGGAGTCTGCCCAGCGCCTTCTCTCCTGACCCTTCCTCTGCTGTCTAAGCCAACATTGGCTAGGCAAACCTTTGTTACACTGCATCTCTGAGTCTCTCTGACACAGACTCACCTGTCTCCCTGTTTGTCCTATAAGAATCTTCTGGTTGCACTGAGTCCATGCAACAGTCCAGGGTCCTCCTCATCTCATGATCAGTGGATGAGCAATCTTAATTCCACCTGCAGCCTTCACTCCCTATGCCATATAATATTAAATATTTCCACAGCCTATGGTTTCTGGTAAGGGCTCCATTGCTTGGGTGTTGTGAGGACCTCACAGAGAAGCAGGGATGGTGATGATAAGATCACATGTTGGAGAAATTGGTCCCATCTTGAGGCAAGAGCAAAAAGACAGACTGGTGTTTCATAATCTTTTTAAGTGCACTTTTCCAATGTCCAATGATCTGCAACCAGAACCCACCTTTTAAAGGTCCATACCACCTGCCAGTACCATCACCTGGGGACCAACCATTTACTATAATCATGTGAACTTTTGGAGGCGGCATAAACCATATTCAAACCACAGCTATATAATTGAATGTGTGCAATTTGGAGTCAGCCAACTTAGGCTCAGCTCCCAGCTGTCTGTTTACCAGCTGTGAGGTTGAGGGTATACTAGCAAAGCCCCCAGGGAGGGCGATAATAGACTGTACCTCCCAGTTTTCATGAGGACCAAATGTGTTAATATAATGACAACTCAGAAACTGCCAGATATGCAGCAAACTATGCATGTTAACATTTCTGTTAGTGGGGACAGCAAGATTGTTCAAATAATCATAGATTAAGGATGTCAGTCCAGATGATGATAAAAGCTAAGAAAGGAGAATACTTTTGTGAAATGGTGAGAATATAGAATAACGAGACTCTTGGAGTGAGAAATGGAAAATGATCTCTGAACTGAAATTTGGGAAAGGGATTAGAATTAGCCAGGTGCAAAGCGCAGGGTTAGGGAAGTTGTGGAGAGCTTCCCAAGCAGAGGACAGCATGAAGACATCCTCAGGGCAGAAGGGACAAAGTCCAGTCATGTAACTGGTGGGTTAGCATGGTGCCCACAGAGAACAAGGTGGAGTAGATGCCAGAGAGATGGAAGGCCCAGGGCCATGTTGGTATTTTCACCTTTATTCTGAGAGCACAGAAGAGTGCGGGTGGATTTGAAGAATATGAAAAGGATGGCAGAAATTAAAGGGTCAAGACTGGGTTAGAGAGGGCCAATAGCTCAGAGAGGCTCATCCAGAAGTGATAAGAAAGGCAACCAAGAGAAGGAAAGGAAGGAGAGAAAAGGAGAAGTCAAAGATAGACTTCAAGGGTAAAATGCACAGGACTTGGTGAGTGCAGCAGAGAGGAGGGGCTCGTAGATGCACAGCCTTCTCTCCAATGCAACACATGCACTTCCACACACATTCGCCAATGCCTGAAGTCACCTTTTCTCCAAGCTTGAAGATACCTGTCCATATGGGAGTCTGCAGGAGAATCTGATCAGTCCTGCCCAGATAGACACTGCAGCACTTCACACACCATTCCATATCCTGGGTATAAAATAAACTTTAAATTGTAAATTGAATACAGCTTTAGCAAAAAAGTGATGCTGGCACAGGCTCTTCTTTTAGGGCCTCTGTTTACTGTAGAGTGTTTTAAGCATGACATTTTAATTTCAAATTTTTTTAAATATGTACTTTGTGAGAAATAAACAGAGACGACTTAACTAAAATTGAACTGGGGTCTCTTGGCCCTTAGCCCACATTTCCAGGGACCAACTGTCTGCCCAAGTATAGATCCATATACCCAAGCTGCTATATGGCCAACGTGAGCTGTGCGTATGTTCCTGTTAAAAATACATGCACTTCTTGGCCAGAGGTCTCAGGGACCACAACATTGATACTATTACTTTGATCCCAAATCATTGATTCCTGGCTTTGGCCATTGATGAATGCCTGTAGACATGCACATAGGGATTGGAAACAAGGTTGTATGTCTGAAATCTTATTACCTGGAATCTGTTGTTCTAAAAAAAACCTAATGCAGTTCCTGAATAAGACTGAAGTATAATTAGAAGTAATTTCCTAAAAATTCTCTGCCTTTATCTACTCTGTATCCGAGACTTTCATGCTTCCTCTTGACATAGCAGGGTTGTATTTTACAAACTAATATCTTTGGGTTCCTTCAACCACTTGCCATGGCAGTGGGTGGGGAAGAAATCTAATGGGACAGAAACTAAACCATGAGTAGAAATAAAGATTAGGGTGGAAGAGAGAAACAAAAGTAGAAATGTCCCTATTTCTGCTATGTTAGAAACAATGACGTCAAGGGATTTGGTTTTATTCCATGTCCACCACTGATTCCTGTGTCATCTTCCACAGTTCGGTTCCATTCAGTTCAACGGTGAGCAATGAGTGAGTTTACCTGGCGTGTTGTAAAAGCATATTGCTGGGTTAGGTGCTGGAAGTGATTAAGATACAGGACTTGTCCTTGGGGAGTTTACTGGTGAGAAGCAGACACAAATACCTCAACAAGAACACAAATTTCATAAGTAACAAGGTATAAATAGCTCTGAAGTACAAATAACTTAAAGAGTAAAATAAAAGACAGATTCCAGGAAATGAAGATAGACCTCATGGAGATGAGGGGAGATCTGGAGATTGGGTGACACAAAACTGAGGGGCAGGGAAGGAGAAGTAAAAATGGCCAAGATGTGACATGTATATTTACCACCTCGCCATCATGAGTGTATTTATTATATATGCAAATATACACTAATGGACAGAGAGGGGAAATAGGCACAAAAGCCTAAAGGAGATACAAATTCCAATCTGTGGTGCAAAGAAGACTTCCCTGGATCAAAGACACCTGTGCTTATATGAGACAGGAGACAGATTTATATAGGTGAATAAGTAAGCACTACAAGTAAGCCACGAGTGGACAGTGGGCAGCTCATAAAAGTACCACAAAGTCTGAGGAATTAGGGGTCATTCTTTGAGATCCTTAGCATGTGAACTGCCTTCCTTTATTTGGGGAATTCACCTTCCATGGACACTTAATTAGATTCTGATTATAGAAAGCAAAAACTCTATCCTCACTCCTGCGCAACTGAGGAGCAGACATATAACTTAGGTTTAAGCAATCAGACACATGTGCCAATGTGAATCAGGAGCCAATGATACAGAGAAACACAGGTCACAACAAGTTATTCCTGATACTCTGAGTAACCATCTGAAATCTAGTTCCCAAAGACAGTGATGGCAGAGTAGTCCCCAGGCAGCTCCCAGCAACCTCAGTCAGGGTGCAAACAGTACAGGCCACAATGTCAAGGGCTATAACAGCAGTGTGACCCCGGCAGATCCATGACATAAAGTGATTCGGGTGATGGTTTCAGCTGTTATCCTCTGATCTAGTTTTTCTGCCATTAGAGGAATTCTGTAGGCCAGCTGATAGTCTTTTAATTAATTTATTTTGTCTCAATCATCCAGGGTAGATTTCATTTGCTTGCAACCAAAATATCATATTGAAATGGCAATAACATGAACAAAACCTCAAATGGCAATAATATGGGAAAACTTCACAGGTGAAGAAGTCCTTGGTGGTATAGATGCTCAGTAGGGGTACTGAGAGCAGCTCAATACTAAGAGAATATACAGAGTAAGATGAAAAGTTTGGAAACAAGCTAGGGAGACAGATGCAGATCAAGTCACAGAGATGCTGAGGCACTGGGCTAAGAAACTGGGAACCCTTCCTAAGGGTGATGGGCATCAAGGAAAATACTGAGCACAGAAGCAGCACAGGACACATTCAGATTTTAAACTGACTGAACTCTAGTAGAAAGGGTCAATGTCAAGTGGGCAGATCTAGATAAGAAGAGACCACAAGTGAGGATATTGCAATAAGGTCCAAAGAAACATACTGAGTACTGGCCTTGAGGAGAAGCTGTTGGAGGAAACTGGTGGTGATAATCCTGAGAAACACTTAAACAACAAAGTAGGTAGAACAGTCCATTTTCTATTGCCTCAGCAAAACAAGTGAGGCTGAGCACTTGTTATATAAAAAAAGTTTATTTTTAGCTGAGAGTTTAAGAGATTCAAGGACAATGGCTCTACTCTGCTTCACATGGCAAATGGCTACATGGTGGGAATACGTGTAAGAAGGAATGATCACAAGGAGACACAGGAATCGAGAGGGCACCGAGAGGATGACCTTGAGACTTTATAATAATAGTCTCAAAAGAACAAAGGGAGGATCCATGAGAACTGCATTAGTTCCAAGGGCAGTTCCAGTGATGACCTATTAACCTAAAAAGACTTTACCTTTTAATATCACTGTGGCTACAACCAAGCTTCCAGTGCATAAAACCAATCACATTCAGACCACATGAAACCATAGCAGCAGGCAGTACTTACATTGACACTGAGATGAGAAAAGTCTCTTTGCCATTCTGGGCTCAATTGCTTCACCTTCAAATTAGAAGGAAAGTCTGGGCTTCCTCCAAAGCATAAGACAATTCATGGTTTTGATTAGGGAAAATTCCAGCACATCAGCCTGAAGACAATAGAAATTGTCACTGGAAAAGAAAAAACGTCCTCATGGGGACACAGGTGAGCCACTTTCAATGACAAAGATAAAGGCTGCAGAGGATTAACATGAATGTCTGCAAGTGGGTTTGAAAAGCCCAGCACATGGTAAAGATGAGTTTGTTTACTGAGATTTCTGTCCCTGTGGCTGAATACTGAAAGGAGAGTATACGATTACATAAAAAGAAACACTGCTGGATATAACAGGTGCATTTCCAGTGTATGTTAACAGTTGAAAACCTGAACTCCTGTAAAACACAATCCCCTTTATCGACTGATTTTTTTTTGCCACCTACCCAGATGTTTAGTCATTACATAGACATGAATTTACAAGCAGACTTGATTTCTTGCACATTCACAGTAAAATGTTTCTTTAATCAGATAAATATTTCTTGAGAGACACTAGATACTCTTCTAGCAAACCAAATATCTAAAAGTTTCAATATCCAAACACACAGGATGCAACCCAACTGCCCTTTAATTATGTAGGTAGCTAGAACTGAACGAGCAAGGTGATCAGGAAGAGAAGCATGAGAAATGGACACTTTTCACAAAATCTCAGCCTGCCAGGGGAAACACTGGGCTCCAGCCCAAGTGGAATTGGCCTTTACAATGCTTGAGTTCTTTCTTAGCTATAAGAAAAATGTCTTATGTTACTGTGAAGATAGTTTCATTTGAAAATTTAAGTGCCCAGGAGGCCCTCTTCAAACTATTTCTTTGAAGACTTCAGAATAAAAATAAGCCAAACTTTTCATAGCTAACAAGCTTTCCTGTTTTCTAGCCAATATAATCAAAGGAACTACGATGACACACCTTGGTCTTTCATGCTTTCAAAACTGATCATCTTCACCAAGTAAAGGCTACTGAGATTCTCCAGGACTAGCGACACAGCTTCCCCTGGAGATGCTGATCTAACTAACTCTCTGCACCCTCCAGTCCCAGGCCAGACGTATAAGAAAGATGAAGTTAAGTTATAAGATGACCAGAAAGAGAATTTGCTTCTCTTACCAGTTTGAGGTAACTCTTGGAGGGTTTTCTCTTTGCACCTCCAGAACCCTGCTTTAAAGTCACCTTTATTTAGGGAGGCACATTTTCATTTATTTAAAAAATATTCATTCTTAAAGCAACTATGCACTGTCTCAAACAGAGCTAAATTTTAATAGCTAAAGACATTCACTACACCTCCTCCCTAAAAAAAAGTGTTTATTTTTTAAATCTGCTTTTCTGAAACTTCCAGTTTTGATCCTCTGAGTCATAGCAACTTCTAAGGTGTAACCTACAGAGACACAAGGCAGCCTGGCCTAGTCAGTACATTTGGGGTTTTGGTGGTTGTTTCTTAGGCTTGCAGTAGCTTCCCTGAGATCAGAACTCAGGAAGGTGTGCTGAGTGGACAGACACTAGCCATTGGGATGGTTTCTCTGCAGGGGAAAAAGCCAGTGGCTAGCAGCTGCTTGTAGACTGGGTGGGCAGCCAGAATGTGCATCTCCTGGACTAGCCCTTGAGTTAGAGGGTGAATCCTGAAGGTGGGGTCCCCAGTAAAAAAAAAAAAAAAAAACCTGGAAGACAATTTCCTGCCAGTAACTGAAATTGTACTGTACAGTCATGGCGGTGGTTTAACAGTCATGGCTGTGTTCTTACATGGCAAAAGGCCAAACAAGAAATGCCTACCACTTCCTGCTTCTTTCTCAGACCTAACTGCAACTCCCCTTCCTTTTTGTGTGTGCAGAGTGTTCAAATCAGCTCCTCACATGTCACCAAGGCCCGCCCTAAGCGCCACCTTGGGCAGAGAAAGCCAGGTTGCCTAGAGTCATGGAGTTCTCTCCACGTCCTTGGAATAAAGGCTAGTTTTTATATATTTTTCTCTCTTATTATGCTGAAAACATAACAGTAACCACCTCACCTTTGGCCTGTCAATTATTTCTTAGTATAATTTTCTTGTCCCACTTTCTCTCTCTCTCTCTCTCAGAAATGTGTCCTGACTGGCCAACAGAGACAAATTTTTCCCCCCTCCATTTTCTCCATCTGCTATAATCTACCTCCATTTCCCTAACCCCCTGCAGCCATCAAATTGATCTATAATCAATAAATATCGCAGCAAGTGCTGCTATTGACTTTATCTCAAACCATAAAATAAACACAATTTCAAAACCCTGTTTTCTAAACTCCCAGTGACTGAGACAGGAAGGGGTGGGGGGCAGGCCAGGCGGCCTGTTTGTACACCCATTGGCACTGCCTCTGCCCTACCGGTAGAGCTTTCCACGGAAATTCTGGCTGCATGGACCTTGGCAAAGCCTGGGGCTATTTTTGGACACCTAAAAACCTCAGGAGAGTGACTTTTATTCATGTACAGGGTCCTTACTTTTATTTACTGAAGAAACAAAACATGTCTCCTGTTTAACTTCAATCAGCTTTCATGTCAAGTGAAAGAAAACTCCTTGGCCTGTCCAATCAGTGGACCATTGGCCAGGGTGGATGAGCCCCTGGCATAGCAGGTCAGAAACTTGTACAACCTGAGTATTAATCACCTTTCACAGGAGAGGAGGAGCCACAAACATCTGAGGTTCTCTCCCCAAAGAAACATCTTTGCAAGAGTGTTTGGGCCCTGCTTGAATGGGAAAAGTGCCTGGGTGAAATTCCAGCAAATTTGAAGTGGTTCAGGTGCGGGAAAAGAGAGGGAAGCTTGGCGTTACCCTCCTTTAACCTGCAACTGTGACACCAATGTTCCTAAAACCAACAAAAGAAACTGAGGTTAAAATCACCCCACAGCTCTGGCTTCACCCCTCTGTCCCTAAGGTCTAAGTGTTCATTTTAACAAGTTGTAAAAGGCAGGCAGCCAGCCCCTCAGCCTCCATGAGACAAATTGATTCAAGGTTTTCTCCTTGATCCTGCAGCCAGGATGCCTGCAATAATAGCAGCTGGAGAGATGCTGTTTTATCTCAGTGGAGATTCAAATCCTCCCAGCCAGGACTAGTGGCCCTCTTAGGCAGCTACAAAAGGGGGAAAGAAACAGCAAGAAATGTAGGAAAAGTGGAAGTAAAACTCCAGAGCTCAACTTACCTGGCAGCATTCCCCAGCCAAATGCAAAGACAGCCTTCTGCCTTAGTCCCTTTTCTGTTGCTATGATTGAATACCACAGATGAGGTGATTTATAAAGAAGAGAGGTTTGTTGAGCTCAGAGTTCTAAAGGCTGGGAAGTCCAAGAGCACAGTGCAGCACCTAATAATGGCCTGCTTTCTGCATCATAATACAGCACACAGTATCATATGGCCAGCACCCTGGAGCGAGTATGCTAGCTGGGTTTTCTCTTCCTCTTCTTACTAGGCCATTAATGTCATTATGGGGGCTTTGCCCTGATGACCTCATCTAACCCAGATTACTCCTGGAAGGCCCTACCTTCAAATATCATTACTTTTGACTTTAGGGATTAAGATTTTAGTATGTGGGATAAACCTCAACCACAGCACTCACGATTGCCTCATGCTTTGTTCTTTTCTGTCCACACTGATTATGATTCTAGCCAGGATTCACATTGTATCCTAACATGTTAAAGGATGGCTACAAATGCCACATTGAGAAAGTCACATTAGCTTCCCTGGAGCCCAGTTTCCTCCTGTTAAATGGGTGTATGACAGAGGCCTCTAGCTGTTCCTCATGGATCCGTACTTCCTGGACACACAGCTAAAGTATGTATCCTCATATCTTTTGTAGTTAGGCCTGGCCATTGGGACTATGATTCCTAGCCAACAGAATATCACTAGCAATCATCAGTGCCATTTGCAGCCCAAAAAAAGGTTAGCATACCACCTTTACTCCTCTCACCTTCCCATGCGGACAATCAAAGAGACCCAGGTGGCCCCACATTGAAGATGTCAAAGCCAGAAAAAATATCACAGGATTATAATGCAAAAAAAAGCTGCCCCTCCCCAGGCCAAAATACCTTTCTTGTGTTGCTTCATTAGCAAGGAATAAGTAAAGGTTCAGTTAAGACACTAAAGTTAGGGGGACCTATTTGTTACTGTGACCTATTCCCACTTTCTAACTTACTGGAAAGTAGGAAAAATCAAGTGAGATATTTTGTGCAAAAACACCTTGAAAATGTATCACATCATTTTGGTCTAGAGCAAAAACACCATCTGGAACTGAAAAACATTCTGTTAAGTGAAGTGAGCCAGGCACAAATACTACATGTTCTCACTCATGTGCAGAACCTAAAAATGTTGATCTCACAGAAACAGAATAGTGGTGGAATAGTGGTCACTAGAGACGAGGAAGGAAAGGGGAGGAAGGTAGGAGGCTTGGTAACAAGTACTGAAATGTGGTCATTTAAAAAAAGAAATTCTAGGGCTAAGGATACAGCTCAGGAGCACAAGCACCTGCCTGGCAAGTTCGAGGTCTTGAGTTCAATTCCCAGTACCAAAGATAAAAAATATTATAATGTTCAGTGCACAAAGTAGTGACTATAGTCCAGAGCAACTTGTTACATATTTTATAAAGAAGAAAAGAGAGGAGTTCAAAGCTCTTCACTACATAAAAAATGATAAACATTCAACAGAGAGAAGTGTTCATTACCCTGATTTCATCATTATTCTTTATGTACTTATATCAAATGATAAATATATATAATTATGAAGAAACAACACCATCTTTAGAAAGAGAAGCACCCATAAATTAATACTATTAATTGAATCTGAGCATCACAGGATTTAAATGTTTTACAAGGATTATTTCATTTAATCACACTACAAGTTTACAAAACAGATACTATTGCCATCTCCCCCTCCCAGGGGAGGAAACCACAAACATGAACAGTTCACCCCAAATTACACAAGAGGCCTAAGAGTCAAAGACAGAAAGTCTGGCACCACAACCAATATTCTTAACCAGAAACCCACAAAGAATGAAAAGACCACTTCAAATAATTGACTGATTGGGACATTTAATTAATTAAGGGAAACATTAAGAGCACTTTGTACCAATTATCTATGTTTTTTTGAAGTCACTTTGGCCTACTATTTGTCCTCATGCTGTCCTGGCTTTTCCACTCTGCGTTCTATATACACACACGGCTCCATCTGTCTATGGCAACTGGGGTCTTTCAGGACTATTTCCAGTCTGGCAAACCAGACCACCTCCTAGGTTCCTGCGTTAAGCCTGGAGGCAGGAATTGATGTTTACTAGGTGCATTTTTAAGTCTCAGTCCAGTATATTTTTTTGAATTCCCTTTAGAACCTCTTTTGTCTTCTTAAATGTATTAAATATAAGCTAAGAGACAAGGAAATGCTGTTTAGTGAGTGAAAAAGGCCAAAGACACCTCTCAGGCATTAACTCATTCAAGAAACCATAAAGCACTGTTATTTCATATTTCCACCATTAGATGGAATCCCAAAGTACGGTCACTGAAATCTACTAACAAGACCACCAAAGGTAAGCAGACCCTTATGAAAATTTAAGAGCTACTGAGCTCTATGAGTTTTTATAGTCAGTCAGTTCACAGTTATTTAGCACATGTTTTTTCCATCCTTGCAATGTATGAGAAAAATTCACAGTGTCCAGAAATCACTCAAAACCACATTTCCACCTGTGTAGCGCAGTGGAATTAATAAGCATATAGAATAAGCTCACAAATTTGGATCCCACTCATCTGGAATTCATAATATTTCAGTTACGCACATGGGGGTCTGGGCAGACAAAAAGGCTGGCAGGAGTAGAGGAGGTCAACACCCAAAGCTGGAGCAAAATAAGGTCTGGCAGGTTCTGGGAAAAGAATCGGACTGCAGAGCTCAGACACTATGATACATTCATGCTTTAATGATCAAATAGAGTAGCACATACAAAGTCACTAACTGTGTACAGAGACTGAACTTACTTATTGGTATCCATAAGGATTTGGGAGATATATTTATGCTCTTAAATGAAATTGCAGGAGGAGTGTTTAACCTGCTTGGTGATTAAGACAAATAAAACATTTTGTTGCAGCTTTTCAGAAAATATGTTCACAAAACTATTGGCCTACTTTTCTATTCTCTGATGATTGTAAATGACACATACCTTAGAGTCCTCCTGGAATAAAACTAATAAAATACTGGTTACTATAAATGACAAATAATATTTGATCTCACTTATATGTAGAATCTGAAGTGGTTAACATCATAGAAACAGGGAGAATGATTGTTGACAGAAATGGAGCAAAGCAGGGGCGCTGGGAGAACAGGCAGCCAGCTTGCCGCCCTGGTAAGTGGCTGGGGCCTTACGAGCCGCAGCTGCTCCAGGATGAGAACTATCCGCATTTCCTGAGGTCTGCACCATGTTGGAACTTGGAGCGCTGGGAGAACAGGCAGCCAGCTCACTGCTCTGCTAAGTGGATGTGGGCCTGCCAGCTCTTGGGCCAAGAATCAAACATTCATCTCCTCTCCACCCCACCTCACCCCCCCATTAGCAAGTAGGAGCCGGAGGTCTGAGTATCTCTTGGGAGGTTGAACGTATGTAATGTGGCAAGTAAGGGGGATTTCCTTCTACCATGTCTTTGAAGGCAAATATTTTTATCACTGTTTTTCTCAGTTCTGATTAATGGTACTTCTCTGTTCAATATTCTGTTTTTATAAGTTCGCTATTTCCTTCCATTTTGCTCTACCTGACTGAAAGATCAGCTAATGTGAACAGAATGGGATGTACTATTGTGCCTATTGCTGTTGTCCTGTGACCAGCTGTGAGGTTCTGAGGTTTCACTGCACTGTCTCAGATGGCTTTATTCTGTCTTGTTCTGCTGTATTTTGCTACCTTCAAAATAAAAAAAAAATAGATAACAAAGTAACAAAATACCTCCAAAAAACTCCCAACTCCACCAAAGCTGATCCATGGGGCATGGATGAGGAGAAACTCAAAAACAAAGCAACAGAATTATATAAGATGATTAAAAAGTAAATAACAACAAAACATCAGTAAGGTACTGAGCAACCTGAAACAGGATATAACTAAACAGATAATGGACTTAAAAAGCAAAAGGAAGAAAAGAAAGTGCTCTAAAGGATATAATTGCATGTATGTTGAAGTGTATAGGATTGATAACCATGTTGCTAAGTTTTTATTGGATCATTGAACTGAACTGTTCACAGCCTCACTGTTTTGAATGTCCACTTCGTATGCTTTAATTTTGTAACTTGAACAACTATGTCTAAGAAGGGGATGGGGATGTGGCTCAGTGGCATAAGCACCTGCCTTGCCTCAGGAGGTCGTGAGTTTGATTTCTGGTACTGATAAAAAAAAAAAGACAATATGTAATTTATCAACTAGTGATTTCTTACTGTTTTTTCTGAAATTCTGTATTATTTCTACTCTTTTTTCTGTTTTGCTTTTTTTTCCTCTCTAAATAAAATTTTAAAAAAAGAAATGGAGCAAAGGAAAATGGGGCCATTTTCAAAGTACAAAATCTTAGTTATTCAAAATAAATAAGCTCTGGGGATCTACTAACCAGCACAGTGACCATAGCTCACTCTACTGTATTATACAGTCATGCATCACTTACAAATAATGATGCATTCTGAGAAACAACTCAGTAGGCAATTTCATTACTTTGTGGGAATATCAGAGCATGCTAGCACTGGGGATTTAGCTTAGTGGCATAAGTGCCTGCCTTGCAAGTGTGCGGTTGTGAGTTCGATCCCTGATAACAAAAAAAAAAGAGTGTGTTTACAACATACATGATATAGCCTACTACATACCTAAGCTGTATACTTTACCCATCGTACATCAAGCTGACCAGTGTTATGTAAAGTGTGACTATATTTAAAATGAATCACGTAGCATTATGTAGAGTATGACTATATTTTAAATTGTTAAGACAGTAAATTGTATGATAGGTGCTGCTACCACAAAAATTGATAAATAAGGATAATAGTAGTAAAAAGAGTAAGAGGAAACTTTGGAAGTTGATGGATATGTTTATGACCTTGATGGTGGTGATGGTTTCACAAGTTCATATTTATCTCCAAACTCATCTAGTTGTACACATTAAATATACTCAGGTTCTTACAAGTCACTCATACTTCAATGAAATGTTTGCAATAAATTTAAATAATATGCCAGTCTTTAAGACTGAGTTCAAACTTGAGACTCTAACTCTGATAATGTTCATGTGATCCCTAACCATCTGCACCCCCCAAAAGTCCTGGTGCTGAGTTTGAGGCCCAGTTCCACTCAGAGGCAGAGATGGCCCCAAGCCCAAACTTAGGCGTTTGGGCCACTTTTGTTGTGCTTGTTTCTGTTGTTTAAAAAATCAAATCCTCTGGGCTGTGGGTTGCACTAAACTAGGCTTGCAAATCATGCAATATTAACCATTCTGTGGCTTGGTCTCTTCCATTTTTCTGTGGGTTCCTGCTGCCTCCAGCCTCTTCAGAACTCTTATAAGACAATACTATAAGGCACTCTCTGTGGTCAGCTCCACTTTGTCTCTGTTAGAAAAGATAAAAAGTATAACTAGTCCTGCAGAGACAAGTATACATGTTCCATTTGCATCTACAGGGACATCAAAATCCACCGTCTCCTAAGAAAAATAAAATACAAGTACTCTATCACAAATACCTTCTAGTAACAGGGATATGTAGCTTCAGAATGAAAGTTAAAACAAACATAAATGCTCTAAACTGTTTGTTGAATTTTTTTCTTTATCCCAGAAAAGTCATTATCTTAGGATTCTCATGTCCCAAGACCTTTTCTGGTTTCTGCGTCTCATCTGTTCCAGACATTTTCCTGCCACCCATCAGAAGAAAAATATTAATAACCTGACTGGTATTCCTAACCAGTATCTTCTTTTTCTGATTATTCCCTTTATTAAACATTCAGAAAGTACAGGCAAGTTATAAGGGAAAAAGTAAGAATCACTTATAATTTTAAAACACAGAAATATCATTTCAGTATATAGCTTTCAGAATATAGCTTCAGTGTATAGTTTTCTAGCATTATTCTGCATTATATATATATATATTATATTATATATATATATTCAATTTTAAAATTTTTACCAAAATGTTGCTTCATGGTCATATTTTGCCCCACTTAAAAAACATAGGGGGAAGGCAAAATGGGGAGGTACCATCAAAGGATAATTCTGCTACACTAGTTAGTTGGAGTAAGGAACTTAACTAGAAGCTATGCTATATTTTTCCAACAAGTCTTAGACATAGGCACGACTACCATCTAGAAGTATTAAATAGATTTTCCTTGAAATCTTCAGAAATTATTCCCTATCTGCCTATTCATTGTCCCAGGTAGAGTTACAGCAGGGATGGAAAACCACTTTTTAATGCTCAATTTCTGCATGTCTACACAGATGTTAAAAGTTCATAACTTTAGTGAAAAAATAAAATCATTACATTATAGAAAGTGGTGTTTTTGAGAGAAAAAAATAGAAAGGCTATTGAGAATCCGATGCTAAGCTCTAAAGGAAGAAAGCCTTAGGTCTTATGCCCATAATGCTGTCATTCTGATCTGTGAGAAATAGCTCTCAAGGATGCTGGGCATAGGAGGTGGGGTTGATTTGAAAATATGTGGAGAGATGATTATTTAATCATCACAAAGTCAATAGCGCAGAGAAATACTCAAATTAGGGTTAGCATTAGGGTGAGGGTTAGGGTTAGGGTTAGAATTAGACTTCTTGGAGTAGACAGGAGTGTGATATGAAGACCAGAGGAGAGCTGCCAACCCTAAGAGGGAAAGCAGACCTGGACAGATGTCTGTGAATGTACACAGAGGAAGCCAGACCTAGAGGGACCACACAAGAGGGAATTGGGGCACATCTAAGAGACTGGCCAGATTCTTGCCCAACATGTATGGTCATTCACAGGACACAAGATCCATGTGTGATCAGAGCCCATACCTCAGCCCATTAGCCACCATTCCTGAGAACTCCTTCATCACCTGTGCTTGGCAGCTAGCAAAGCTGTTTCCACCTATTGGCACCTCCACCAATAACTAAGCACTAACCAAGAACTAGCCTCACCATCCAAACTATCCCATGAGGTTGAGGTATACTCAGTAGCTCATCAGTTTTATCAACATCCTGCATATGAGGATGAGAGTCCCAACATCAATAAAATAATGGTTAGTGGGGAAAGACAAACTCCAAGCACCTGACCTTGGGAGGGAGAGTGAACAAAATGTCCAGAGTCTCCCTCTTTCTTTGCACTATCTTCTTGCACCTTCAGACAGGACATTAGGAAAACCCATTCCATTACCCCTGCATGGCCCTGCCAGACAGAACACAGTAGACCTGACAAGTGATCACCTGCTGAGAGTTTGAGAACTGTTACAGGGAAAACACCTAAAGACAAAAGCAACAGACATACCAAGTCTGCTCACTACCACACTTCCAAATTCTGGAGATCAAGGACTTTGCTTTATGACCATTGTACCCTATGTATCTATTAACCCTATGGCAGACATTGGGAAGGTTCTGTAAATAACTTCTGGATTGAAAAAGTGGCTAGAATAAAGCACAATGAGTCTTGCTTAGATTTACTGAGGTACAAGGTTGAGAAATATTAACAAGAATGAATGTATAGCTGTGTTCACCATGAACTGTCAATTAAAAATTAAGGGATCGAGCAGGTCCTGGTACCCTTAAAGCAAAGACCATCAGAGTCAAGGATGTAGCCACACTCTCTCTCCACTCCTGCATGGGCACATGGAGGGCTCCAAAGAGTACACAGCAGCTTGGGGGTCCAGGCTTACAGCACCTCCCAGGCAATGGTGGTAGCTACCTAACAGGCACATGACTAAGAGGGTCCTGGAAAGGCTCCAGGAAATTCTTGGGTATTCGCTAAAAATACAGTTCATTTTAAGTGATTATGGGTCAAGAAAAATGGTAGATTCTGGAGGAAGCCTGAGTCAAGGAGGATCCGGATTGAAAGAATGGTGAACAGAGACCTGACAAGAGAAAGAACAACTCTCGTCTAGAAGGGAGGCAACACTGAGCAGACAAACAGGCAGGGTCCGTGCTGAAGGGCTGATAACTCCTGGATTGGGGTAAGTGGGAAAAGGCAATGTGCAGAAAGTAGGGAAATGACAGTCTCATGTTCCCAACAGCTTTCCAATTGGCAATGACTTACTAGAGATTACTTACAATTTCTGCACAATGGTATTTCTCTCAGGTCAACTACACAGTGGCTAAAACTCACCTGCTTTCAATGACAAGTTTACAAGATTATTTCCTTAAGACATATGTATATCACACCATGGCATATTTTAAAATAGCAATCTTAAGGAAAGCTTTCAAACATAGGATCTTAAAGTGGCTTCATGACACTTGCAAAAATTGGAATTGACTCAATAAATTTATTCTTTAGAATTCCAGATAGGTGTTTACAACTCCAAAAGCTAACTCCCCTCTTGTTTCTTAAAGATTTGCCACTGCTATATACCTATGGAGAAAATAGCAAATATTGGATTCATGATTGAAGGAACTAAACATTTTTAAACCAGTGGTGGTAAACCGTGTTTTCATTACCACCTCCAGTGACAAGGTCTGACATCTTCCCCCATCCAGAGGCAGGTAACACAGACATCATACCTAGTTTCCCTTTCTCCTCTTAGTATACCTCCAAACCTATGTCTGAACTCTTTAGCTAACACAACTCTTGAATTAATGTGTAGAGAGTTTCCCAAGATCAACACTGACATCTTTCATCAAAGCCTTAACTCAGGGCTAACTGGTGTTTTAAAGTAATAACCAGCTGTGCATACAACATGCTTGCCTAATACAGTGTTTCCAGATCCAGCTTCTTAATATAATCATCCAAGCATGAATGAGCCAGAGCTCCCTGGAATCTCTGACCAGATAAAGGCAGGCAGGCAGGCAGCACTACTCCTGTGAGTTTTATATGACACATTGAATCCAGCTGCTTTGAGCCCCCTGGGAATTTTTTCCCTGTAATTCCAAGCATTTGGACCAAGCACCTCAGTCCTCAACCATCTGACAGTTCAATTAATATTGTCATACCTAGATAAATAGGGCTATAAAACATCCATATGTCATTATAATATGCCCTATTTTTAAGAGCCACCAAACCTGGAATGGGGTCTTGAAGGTCACCACAGCCCTTGGAATTATAAACCCCTGATCAGAGGAAGATTGCTCCTGCTCCCCTCCCCCCTTCTGATGCCTTCTAGTAGATGATCAATTACCAAAGTCATGGGTCAAAAAAGTCATTTATCTGCCGCGTACCTCCCAGAACTTAGTCCCTGATGATCTTACTAGAAGACCAGTTTCTCTAACAGAAACCTTCTCCCCCAGGGAGCTCAGGAATGAGGACAGACAGGCAGCCCTTTGCTTCCACTGCCGTTGCTCCTCTTGACTAAGGACAGGCTCTTTCATCAGCACCAGAGTTGTTAAAATTTAAACATTAGGAGATTTTAATGTAAGAATGCCTAGTTCCAGAGACTCTGGACAACTTGTGAAAACTGGCTCTTCTGGAAAGAGAAAAATCTGAACTGAGCAAGACTTGGAGGGTACTGAGCTGATTTTATTTGGGAGAACTGTAAAAAACTGAGAAGAAGTAGATAAAGTAAAATAACCTCATGCATATGCCATGGTATTAGGATCTGAAATGAGAAATTAAATTGATGCCTATATAACTAGAAGTCTTCTGCCTTGAAATGCTTAGGAGCATCTGCTGCTGTCGTTTTCTAAAAGTTTAATAATACTTTAGTTGGAGGCTTCCTTCTTCCTCAGTTTACTCAAAAGCATTCAAGAAGTTGCCTATTTTGATTCTATCTCATAGGGTAGGTTAGGAGTTTCTAGATATACCTCAGGTTTGGTTTGCAGTTCTAAGAACACAGCATGGGAAACAAACATTTTCCAAAGGTTCATATTATGGGATAACCAATAGAGTCTGACTTAATTCTGTTAAAGTATAGCAGAATAAGATTTTATGTCCCTTTTCATCCCTTTCTGGGACAGGGAGTAAAAGCTCCTCCTTTTAGGAAACATGGCCATTAAACATAATAGAAAAGGGTCTTGACAGTGCAGTGAAAGTAACAAAACGACAGAGCAACAGTTATGCTCTCTGAGTATTCAGGCCCACCACTGTCCTTCATGAAATTCCTATTCTGTGCAGAACCTGCAGCACACACATCCCACCACCTCCTCCTCCACTTCCATTAGCTCTGACCTCCATGGAAAAGACTAGCAGAAATGCAGAAGAGGAGAAGAAGAAAGCTTAAGAAGGGCAGGGACACTGCCGAGAGTGGGGGTTGGTGAGCTCGAGACCCTGGGCTGGAGGAGGCGCTGCAGCAGGGAGTGGAAATGACCAGTTGGGCAAACTTTGGTGGGTGATGGGAACTGGATTCCCCAGAGCAGGATGACTGGCTAGACAACATTTTGGAGTTGGGCAGGGCCAGCTTGAATCAAAACCCAAGGTGGTGTCCATCGATGGCTCCTGGTCCAAAGCAGATTGGTAGGATCTGCTCAGGCTGGGCCAGACCCCTGGTTGTAACCCAATAGCTGGGCACAAGGCTGTCTTGAGCCAGTGGCATTCCCAGGGAACACACAAATGTGCTGAAGCATCCACTGGGTGACTGACGTAGAAGGAGGGGCTGGCTCACAGCGTGCACCTCACAGATTGGCAGGGGATTAGAGGGACAGCACTTCCCTAGCCAGTGTGCTGCAGAAAAACTGCAGGCAGTGCGAGGGGCCCAGAGACCTCCACCACCCACCCATCTGAAGGGGGCCGGAAACATGACAAAACGGAGAAACAGCACAAGGCCTCCAACAGCCAAACCAGGGAAAGTGAGTCATATCATGCCTTCAACCTCCTCTGCAATATCAGACATGGCCTCATTGGAAATAAAGAAATACTTCTGTGACCTCATCAATGAATTTAAATCTGAAATTCTAACTCAGGTGAAGCAAGATATAAGATTAATAAAAGAAATGCTGGGTAATCCTCAAGAAGACACAAATGAAAGAATGGAGGAACCCAGAGAAAGGAGAGAAGCCTTTGATGAAGAATATAAACAAAATCTAGAATACATGAAACAGATCCAAAGAGAATATCAGGAAATAAAAAACTCCATTGAAAGCTGGCAAAACATTTTAACAGAGACTGAAGACAAACTTTCAAAACTTGAAGATAGATTTGTAATATATGATCGCAAAAAGAAGGATCACTTAAAAATATCAAGGAACCAGGAAGCAATGATACAAAGGCTAGAAGATGACAAGAGGATTTATAACCTAAGATTAAAAAATGTGAATGAAGATGCAGCAACAAATACAAATGAAATAAAGAGGCTATTCACAGAAATAATTAAGGGAAACTTTCCAAACTTAGGTAATGGAAGTGAAGTTCAGATACAGAGGCATACAGAACTCCAGCCAGCTACAACCAAAATGGATCTACACCCAGACATATAATAATCAGGATCCCAGAAATTCATCACAAGAACAAAATATTAAAAGAGGTCAGAGAAAAGAAGCAGATTACCTATAAAAGGAAAACTCATCAAAATCACAGCTGACTTCTCAATGCAAACTATCAAATCAAGAAGAGTTTGGAGCAAAATATTCCAAGCCCTGAAAGAAAATAACCTCCAACCCAGATTGATGTACCCTGCAAAACTGTTTCTCAAAATTAATGGAGAGACAAGATATTTCCATGACAAAGAAGAAATGGGGGAGTTCGTGACCACCAATCCAACCCTGCAAAGAATACTGAAGGACATTCTAGAGAGAGAGAAGAAAATCACCAGGATTCCAAGAACAATGGCAGAAAGGCCTCAAAGAAAGGAGCAGACAGTGGAATGAAGGAGAAAAGTAAACAAACAACAATGACAGAAAAATAGCATAGCAGAGATTAGACAGAGAAGATTGGTTATACTGCTGTTTTATCTTGACTGATTTTATCTGAATCTGGTATGCTTGAGAATATCAAGTCTGAGAGTAGAGGCAACTACTCTGAAGATGACAAGATTCAATAGGATACCCATTCTGGTTTGATTATTAACTGCCTTTGATGTTCTATAATGCCTCCAATGTTTAGATTTTATTAATAGTGTAATGCAATGCTAAGTTTAATTATACTGTTTGAAAATGTAGACAATTTTATTGAAAATAACAAGAGACATCGCAGTAACTACCGTAGATCACCCAATATTGTGGTTTTATATGTCCTTTTCATTTCGTGTTTCTCTAGGAATTTATATTGTTGACTTGTTTTGATTTGTTTCTCCATGTAATACAGAAAGGCTAGGAATACATATAGAGACTTATACATGTATAGAACTTCTAAGTAGTTTATGAGAATGCATTATAGTTATTGTAAAGAAAAAAGAGAGGAAAAGAAAGTGTTCTAAAGGATATATCTGCATGTATGTTTGAGTGTGTAGGATTGATAACCATATTACTAAGTTTTTGTTGGATAGATGAACAGAACTGGTTGCAGTCTCACTGTTTAAATGTCCACTTTGTAGGCTTTACTTTTGTAACTTGAACAACTACTTCTAAGAGGAAAATATGTAATTTTAACTAGTTATTTCTTACTGGTTACTATTTTTGTTTTGTTTTGTTTTTGAAATTTTGTATTATTTCTACCCTCTTTCTGCTTCAATTTTTTTTCTTTAAATAAAAAAAATTTTAAAAAAAAAAGAAGGGCAAGGACAACCACAAGAGAGAGAAGGAAGAAAAGGAGCATCGAGAAGAGACACATTCTGGTCTGTCTAGGGGCATTCAGTATAGATTGGAATCATCTTAAAGGGAAAATCACTGATTTTCACATCTTGTGAGCACCCAGTATGTTTGGTCCTTCAGTAAAAAGACTGAAAAAGAATGACACATTCCTGCCTGCCGTGAAGAAGTGGTTCCAGACGATTCAAAGCTATAGAGAAGTCTCATGGCGTGAAGAAAGGGCCAGGGCTCACAGAGCTACACATTAAACAATAAGAATAAATTTCTCAGTCAAGACAACTCCACAACATCATCATTTGCCTTCTATTCAATTGTGAATAATAGATGAAAGCAGAAAAGGATGAATCCAGAAGACCTATCTAGGCTCAAAATCAGTACAAATATTGAAAGTCAACGTTAGGGTTGTGGATTTGCTAGGCTCCAAAGACAGAAGCAGTGGCAGCCAAAAGCTGCAGAAAACAAGGTGTGGCAAGAACCAAAGGGCCTCCATGTGGTCAGCCAATGCCCTGCATGAAGCTGTGAGGCTGGATCTTCTTGATTATGGAAGGAGCTGAAAAATAAAAGCTTGCTGATCTAATAAGGAGAACCATATCACCACAAGAAGCTGTGAGCCAAAGGAGACAGGAGCAAAGGAACAGGACTCGGTGATGCACTGAGTTTACCATCAAATCTCAATTGCAATTGAGGATCAGCTGGAAGTGCACAGTCCATTCAGGTGAGTGAAGTCATGGGGCTGCCTCCAGAGTGATGCAGAACAGCAGAGGTCACGGAGAGAGGGATGGGGTGAGGCCAGAGGCCATGCCACCACCTTCCCCTGGCCTGTGTTTCCAGAAGCAGGTGAGTTACCCACTGCAGATGTGAATCACAAGGCAAAAATCTAGAAGGAAGTTTCATCAGAGATATTCCACAAGAGCATTCAACTCTCCCTGGTTCAATCAGAAAGAGAACTCCCAAGATTCCCTATGGACATCCTAAGCGTTAAGGCTGCCCAGAAAAAAGCTCACCTGAAAAACCTGAGAAGGAGCTGGCGGAAAGGGCTTAGAGCTTGGATTCATAAGACTTAGGCTTGGGTCCTACTTCTGGCTCATAGTTGCTCTCTGATCCTGAGCATGTGAGTCTATTTATCTATGTTCATTTCCTCACCTATAAAACACTAGTGATAGTTCCTAAAGTATGCAGTTGTAAATATCAAGTGACACAGATACCAAAGTTCTTGGTATAGAGTGGGTGTCTAACATAATTTTGTTCAATCAGTCTACAAGTACTTGCTGAGAATGTAGCACATAGCAGACACTGTCCTAATTATGAAAGATACAGGGTTACACAAGGCTGGGTCTGTGCTACAGAACAGCTGCGGGGTGAAATGAAGCAGATAATAAGCACGGAAACAAGTACAGTGCTTACCCAGTCAGTTAAGTGTTCCAGAGCAAAGTCCAGAGAGTGACTCGGGCTCATGCTGGCTCAGATCTCTCGGAAGGGGAAATAATGGATGGAAACCTCAGTGACTTTAAGGACACCGTGGGAGAGTAGTTCCAGCCAGAAGGAGGAACATGTACCAATGTCGAGGCAAGTACAGTTTAAGACATGTTAGGAGTAAATATCAGGACAGTGTGCTGGCCCATAACAAAGGAGATGAAGCAGAGAAGATGTTAGGGCAGGCAAGGGCCAGCTCACTTTGAATGCTGTCTCAAGGAATAGAGGTTTTATTCTGATTTCAGTGTGTGCATACTAGGGTGCTTTCTCTGTGATAGGAAGTGAAAACTAATGGGCACTTGTAAATGGATGAATCAGTGGACCCACGGCCACATTGCTATACTGGTGTCTCCCTGGTGCTGTCATGGCCATGGTGGTTCTCCACAGTCCTGGTGACACTAGGTACACTGTGATGAGAGAACCAGCAGCAAACTCTCCCAGACACCAAACCCCACATCCCCGGAGGGGAGAACAGAGTCTCACAGCTTTCCAAGGAGAGTGTGAAACTGACCTAATCAGCTGTGTGGCTTTCTTATGCCCTCTAAAGTATCCAGTACTAAGAAGCAGCTGATTTTCAGCGTGAAAATCAACTGTTTCCAGATTGTCCTTCTTCCTTCTTTCCTGTGAGCACCAGCATTTGAACATTTACAAAATCTCAGCTATGGACATAAATTTTAACCCTCATCATTGCAATCAGGCTAACTCTGACCTAGCCTGCTTTTCAGGAGGTCTATGACTAATACTTTCATTTCACAGAATTGTAGAAAGTAGAGATGGAAAAAAAACGTATTAAGTCATCTTGTATCTACCCCCTGCCAGAGAGACATTGTTCCCCAAGGTATTTGCGCTATGACTGCACCCAGACATGTTTGCAGCACCATGAGCAACAAGGTGAATTTCCCCACTGTTGCCCATGTCTCCCCATTCTGAAAGTTCTTCCACTCACCCCCACCCCTGCCACCTTTGAGAATCAGTCACACTAGTCTCTTTATAAGTGTTTTTTCTTCCTCCTTTTGCAGTTTTAACTTTCTCATTTTTCTCTCAAAGAATGGGAAAATTTCTTTTTGGGTCAATAACCCTTAAAGGGGCTGGCCCCAAATTGCTTCATGAAAATTAAGTTTGGGGTTAACCCAAGGGGCATTTCTGACATTTGTCTGATACCAGCGATGAAAGCAAAAAGAAGTAGAGAGAATGAACAGTGAGGTACAGAGATTCCCAGAATATGTAAAACTTTGCATGGTTCAAAGGACCTGTATTCTGCGGCACAAGTATAGAAGAACTACATCAGAATATCAAAGAGTGACCCCAAAATGTTTAAAAACCACAGCTCAGGAATATGCTCCCAGGGGAGCAATGAAACAAGCTCCTGAGTTTGAAATAGACCAGGTATGTGTTCATAAATCTGCTGCCAAGTATGTGATTTGAATGAGTGCCTTAGCTTCTCTGGGCTTCAGTTTTCTGGTTTCTCTACAACTGAAGGGAAGGGAGAAGAAAATAAGGAGAAAAAAAAGTTGAAGTATATTCTTTCTAAATTCCCTTTCAATTCATTGAGTCCTGCTATATCTATTTCCAAAGGCTTTTCCTGTGGGCATATGCCACTAATCCTTTCCCATTCCTGCCCTCTTCTACATCCTGAGAATCTCCTGTAGAGTCTTGCTACATGCGAACACATCAGTAGACTCCAGTACAAAGAAGTCTGAGTGAACAGAAAGATGAACACCACCTCACTTCAGGCTTGCGAAAGTCCCTGAGTCACTGTACAGCCTTCCTGTCCTTGGTCTCCTTAATTAATCCAGAAGGAGCTCGGTGCTTTCATGGAAGTTACTTTTTAAAAGGCCATTCAAGCTTCCTTCTATGTCTTTGTTTCACGAGGGTTTATTAAGAAGCTAGTATGGACCAAGTTTAATCCTGGAACACTCTTACAAACAAAACTAGTCCCTACCTCAAGAGATTAAGGATCTTAACTGCACAAACAAGGTCCCTTTTCTCAAGTTGACCCAGAGTAGTTATCCCAGGGAGTTTATGTGAGAAAGAAGAGGAGGGTTGGGGCTAGTATTGAAGAGAAGAGCATCCAAGGGCCTCCCTCTCCTACCTGTCTGCAGAGAAGTCTACAGTTAACTTGTGCACCCCATGAAGACTGTTTCCCCAAGGAGCAGGCCTCCATCAGCTGATTTCTTTAGACCACACCTAGCACCAAAAATGCTGGTATCATGTCTCCTGTAAAGGAAGAGGAGACAGTATTCCTCTCCCCTCAAATGGCTAATATTTCTTACTGGTATTCTTTTTCCTTTCAAGTTTTCATCTTGTTCTGGGGAATAAAACATTTTTTAAATTAAGATAGGGACTTCTAAACATAAAAATATCAAAATGCACAGAAGTCTACATTGAACTTGTTCACCATTTTTTCACAAAAGTGATACAGGTTTGGACCAAAATTGTAAGGCTGCAAAATAAAAGTAGGCTCATGACAATAACCTCACATGGTCAATATACAAGAAGTATGGTGGGGCCCAAAGTTGCCAATTCCATATTTGAGGATTCAAACCACTGAAGACTTAAAATAATCAAGAGCCAGAAGTGTAGCTCAGTGGTAAAGCACATGCTTAGCATGCATGAGCCCCTGAGTTCAGTCACCAGCACCAAAAATAAAAATCATGTATATTAAATAAAAATACAGACCTTATTTCTTGTCATTGTTCCATAAACAATACAATATAACAACTATCTACCTTGTGTTAAGGATAAATAATCTGGAAATGATTTAAAGTATACAGGAAATATATATAGGCTATATGTAGTTACTCTACCATTTTGTATGAAGGCCTTGAGAATCTGTTGACTTGGGTATTGAAAAGAGGAGGGAGGTCTTAGTTACTTCATCACTGCTGAAACATAATACCCAAGACCCACGACCATGAGGAGAGTTTTACATTGTCTTACAGTTTGCAGAGGTTTCAGTCCAAACTTGTTTGGCTATAAGGCAGGGCAGCATGGGAGAGGAGAAGCAGCTCATGGTATGGCAGCAGGAAGCAAAGAGAGATCAAGGGAGGAGGAGGGAAACATTCCAGACCACACCCCCATCTACCTCCTCCTCCTCAGCTTCCCCTTCCAATATCACATTTAGCTGTAAACTCATCAGTGGACTCATCCAGTGGCACACACCCTAATCCAGTCACACCCCAAAGCCCCACCTATGAGCACATGAGGCTTTGTGGGGGAATCTCTAGATAAGAACCATAATGAGGGATGAAAGAGTGTCCCAGAATCAGTCTCTTACAGATGGCAAGGGGTCACTCTACCAGTAGCCTAGGACTTATACTCTTGCACGGCCATCTCCCCCAGATGCCATGACAATTTTCCTTTCTTGTCAGGGACTCAAAGGAAGATACCACCTCACATAGGAGAAATACAGCCATGAGGCATTTTGCTGCTCACTGAAGAGGACAGCCAGCTGTCCCAGTGTTCAGTGGAGCATAGCAGACCTTGGAGCTAGTTCAGGTCGGTGGGCTGTAAGGATAAATGAGGTCCATCACTTCCGGACTGAAATACAGCAGAGCCAGCTGTAGCATGTGACACTGCACTTCCCACAGCATTGCTGTGAGAAAGCAAGATGCCATAGGAAACTGCCAGATTTTGCTTAAACAAGAAGTAAACATTTGGTGTTGGTTCCCTGAGATCTGCAAGTGTGTGCATCCCTGCCACAGAGACTCATCTGACAAATGTGACCAGGCAGCCAGAAACACCAGCCACTCAGTGGGAGTGCAGTGGGACTCTGCGGGAGGAACAGAATGCAACGGCCTTGCTCTCAGACAGGGCTCTCTGACCTTTCTACAAGATTATCTGGGCTAGAAACAACCAAAAATAGTAATCATGTAACAGGAAATAAAAGGAAGGTGTCAAGGAGAAGTGCCAAGTAAAATAAACATGGAAAAAATTTTGGTAGACAATGGAAGTTTGCCCTCTGAGGTAGACACACGCTGATCCTCTAAAGATGTGCAGTTGGGAAAGATACTGTTGGAACAAACTTGGAACATAGTCTGTATAGAGACTTCCAACACAGCATGCACCCTCAGCCCAAGTCCAACCTTTGATGTCAGGCCAACAGGAGGTATATTAGAAAGCTCAAAATGTGGGAAGCCATGGCCAAAATTGTAAGTTTATTTTCAGAGCTTGGTATCTCCATGTAGCTGTCACAATCAGTATTTGTTATTTATTTGCTGTCCTGGCCCTTTTTTTATTCCAGTCCAGGTCCCATTTGTCTGAAGCCCCCGAATGTCAAAGCCATCCCAGCAGCTCTCAACCCCAAAACACCTTCCTTCTCCTCTCCCCTTGTCTGACCTGAGTACAAACTTCATGGGGCCCAGACAAACCAGGACATCAACTTACAGGAGCCAAGGTGATCCAGCCACTTGGAGATGAAAGCATTGTTCTGGATAATGACATCATAAGAGGCAACATGGTTGTGGTTACTGACAGATATAACCACTGAATTTCAACTTCAATTTGAAACAAGGGAGGATATTCTTTGGAGAGAAGAACTCTTTCAAGGCTTTTCAAGTCATCCTGGGGAGATGTGTCCTCTCTACCCTATACCATAGGGTCAGGCATGGTGGCCACAGAACCACCTCCCCCTTTGTATCAATGCTGCAAACCCCTCAGTCCTATCCTATCACTGTTCCTGCCCCCTTGAGCTTCCACCAGTGTGCACTCATGACAACAAATGTACATCATTCTCTCTGTGACTTTGGAGGCAGAGAAAGCAGCAGACACCTGGGTTTCCTGCCACTGAAACTGAAAAACAGTCTTTGAGAAAAAAGATGTCAAGGTCGAGTGGGACATATTTTTCCATCAAAACATTGTAAACTGAGTAGAGGGTTCACATGACACTCATGTCTTGGTGTGTGTTGTTCTTAGAGCAGTGGGCTCCATATCTGAAGTGATACTTGCATATATAGTGTACACGATACCATGGCAAACACCATGCACTTTTTTTCTTTGACTAGAAAGAGTAAATAAGGTACAAATACTGCATTTTCTGTCACCATAGAAATGTAAAAACCTGGGCCCTCGTCATCTTGGACTCTTTTATGTCATTTTTTGGGCTCACTCCTTGCGTGAATATTCCTATCAGCAAGCCCTGCTACTGCTGCTGTAATTATGCCCCAACCACCACCCTTGATTTGTCCTTTCAGACAGAAAATCACTGATCTCTGGGGGAGAAAATTCCTTCCTTGTCTTTTTCTCTTTCTTTATTCCCAGATGTGAAATCTATATTTCCAATGTTAAAAACATTAATATTAAAAGCACGTCTTAAAGTCAGGATTCTTTTGTCTACCTGGATCTAAAGATAGGTCTTTTCAATGTCTTGGAAGGCTCTTTACCTATTTTTTTAGGCAAAGACTTGTGTTATTTGAGTTATTACCAAGCAAAATGTTTTGATTCCTAACTCTGACACAGAAAATAAGAATCCTAACAGGGTCTTGACATCTTCATCACAATCATTGATTTAGGTGTTTCTGGCATCTGTGCCAAAAACTTGGGGTGTAGTTTCTGCTAGATTTATATCTATGGCGAATAGAAGCCCAGATTTGGAGACTTAGACCACTTATTCTAAGTGGTTTGTTTCTTGTCAACTAATCCACATATTGATTAACTATTCAATGAGGTTAATGGAGCTGAAATTAACCTCCCATAATAACATAATATTAATGTCCACTACTAATATATAATTTTTTAAAAAATCATTTAATAAGCACCTACTAAATGCCAGGCATGGTACAAGACACTAGAAATTCAAAAAATAAGTAAGAGAATCCCTATCCCAAGGAGCTTGTCTTTTTCATAAAGCATCAAAGAGTTTCTTTGGACTTTTTTGTTTGGTTGAAATTGGATTAAATGACCTCTTAAGGTTCTTCCAACCTTAAGATTCTGAGATGCTAAACTTACTTAACTTCACTAGAAAGTTCAACACTAAATGAACACTAGTATCAGAACGTTGTAGTTTCTCTGTTCAAATTTTTTCATGCATTATCAATTCTGAGTTACACCAGTGGTAGTCAGAGTTGCCTGGATCCCTCTTGGTGTACAAGTACAAAATCTTCCTTCCTGCTCTCTCTTTGCTTCACCCCAGGCCCATATGATCAAGTGCTTAGGGTTCTAGCAAAGCAAGGGCCCCCCAGTGGAGGGGCTTGCCTAATTCAGTTAGAATTTTTCTAGCAAAAAATTGAAAGAAAAAAAAGACTATTCTTTTCTAACATAAATGTGAGTTTGGGGTTTTAGGAGTTTTAGTCCCATGTAGGTGGGAGGAGAAGCCATACTTTTTAAATATGGGGTGTTCAAAGTTGACCCCTACTCTACCTAATGCCTGGAAGTATGCAAGTGTCCCAAGCCTTTACTTCTGTTGTCCCTAAGGAGAGGGTGGACAGTTCTTATCGGAGCCTGCTACATAACTGGAAGGCAGCTAGACTGCCCAGGCAAGCCAGAGCCTTCTGCTGGCTCTCAGAGATAGGAGTGTCCCCAGGAATAACACAACCCACCCAAAAGAGAAAGGAACACAGGCAGCTACCTCCATCAGCGGTGTCCATCAGAGACTGGGGCAGAATGGAAGAAGTATCCCCAGAGACTGGGAAAAAATGAATCTGGAGAATACAGGGGCAAATAAGAATGAACGAAGTGGGCAAGTTGACCCAAAAAGTACTAAAAAGTACTAAAAGTACTAAAAGTTCTCATTAAAATCAAAGAGTCATAGGACTGATTGCAGATGGACTGAGGCCCCGGGTGTGTTCTCAAGATGAGATAGATCTCTGGCATAGAAATGCAAGGCATCAGCCTGGGGTAGAGGAGGAAACTCTGGAAGCAGACAGAGACCAAGGACACAAGCTCAGGTGTGAAGTTAGGGTCCACATGACACTCCTGTGACTAGCAGACCCGTCATCAGCTCGGGGCAAGATAGCAGATGCCATGGGAGCTCCTAGTAGGCTGCAGGGCTATAGACGGAGAGAAGAGGGGTCTGTTATAGTCCTGCAGATGCCACTTTGTCCCCCTCTTCTAGAACAGCCCTGGTGTCCGGATTGTACTGGCCAAGCTGTGACTTGCCATGCCAGCCTCCTTGCTGGTCTCTTGCCTCCAGGTGACTCCCCTGTTGAGTCCTGTTTCCGCCTCGTATCGCCTGCATGGACAGACACTTCCTTACCACACCACTTTCCATCTCCTGCTTCTCAGCTCAGCCACCTTTAATGTCTCTAGCAAAAGCTGAATACTGGAGGCCTCTGAGCTGAATCCAGCACACAAATGGCTTTTGTTTGGCTCACTCTGTGTTTTTCAAAATCTTGATTTAGATACAATATTTCAAAATAGAGATTTCACCCACATGCGCACACACACACGCACGCAATCCAAATTTCTAGCTTCTCCTAAAAACTCAGAAATTCTGACAACTCTGGCTTCATGTCCCCACCTGGCAATAAGGAACAGACACTGACCAGACCCTGACTGACCTTATTTATACCATCTTCTTTCTGTGGCCATTCTGTCCCCACCACCTGCTCTGCATCCTCCTTGGCCTTTCACTCACTGTGGGTTTTACCCACCCTGCAGTTATTAAAATTTTGTTGACCCTTGACTTACAGGATGAATTCTACACTGGTGTTCTGGGACACCCTGAGTTGGCGATGCACAAATCTACTGTCTAGTATCTAACCTTTAAAAGTTCTCTGTTTGAAGGCCTTTAAAAATATTTTCTCTCCCACCTTGCTGCATAAAAGCAGTATTACTGATTGCTCACCATGTGCTGGACACAGACGGAGCAAGATCTACATGGTGCCTGCACTCCAGAAGCTGATATTCCAGTGGGGAGACTATTGCACTAAAAAGCATTATAGAGAGACAGTCGCCATTGTGCTGGAAGGAGGGGGGCTACTGGAGTTCTAAGGGTACTGAGCCATCTAGAGGTGTCCTGAAGGAAGCCACACCTAATTCAAGGTAGGAAGGGAGCAGCGAGTGTCAGGGAAGGGCTATGGCCAATTTCAAGGTTTAAGGGCAACAAAATGGAAAGGAGTCGGGTTTGGGTACTGTAGACAGTGAGAGTCACATGTAGGCTCAAGGGATATAAGAGCTGGACCTGCAGAAGTAGACAGGCACTTCGTACAGCTTATCCTAAGAGCACAGGGAAGACATGGGAGAATGTTAAGAAAGGGAGTGGCACATTCAGCTTTGTGGTTTAAAAAGAGCAATGTAAGCTGCTTCTGGAGAATAGATTGGAAGAGAAATGAGGAAGATGAAAGGCATGTTTTAAAAGACCATCACATCTCTAGGAGGTCAGGCACAAAATGTCGTGTGATTCCATTTATATGAATTAGTCATATACTGGCTCAACAGATACAACCATCCCACATACAATTTCTGAAAGTATATCACCCATGAGGCACTTCTGGGGGAAAATAGTATCAACAAAGACAGCCTGGCTCCATGTGTTTCATCTCTAGCCAAGCTGTAAGCCATCAAGTTTGTGGTAATTCACTATAGTGGACCCAAGCAATACATAGATTCAGCTTCTCTGATCTTCAGTTTTCTCATTCCTAAAACACGAGTAATCTTAGTACCTGTATCTTACTGGGTTGTTAAAATGAGATGATACATAGAAAGCACTTAGCATACTCAAAATATGGTAAGTACTTAATAAGGGTTAACTGTTCATGTAATTACACATTACTGCTAAAAGTAATATGGTGGTGGTATAGATGACAAGTCAGATCCAGATGGGAGAGAGAAGTGACTCATAGAGAAAGCCACATCAGCTGAGGCATACAGGTGACGAAGGAATTAGCCAAACCAAGGAAAATGTAAACAGGTTTGGAGGGTTGGGATGGGAAGAAACATGAGCATGGACTTCCAGGTGGAACCACATGCACAGGGATTAGGAGGCAAGAGAAGTCAGCAAACATTCAGGGATGGGAAAGCAGTTTTAGCAGATGCTGGGAGTCTCCATTACATAAATAAACCTATATCGCATCGGAGATAGCACCCAATAAAGTGTCTAGCATGCAACAGTTACTTAATAAAGGTTGAGATCGTTTGTTTGAATTATAACAAGGTATCTACCGAGACCAACTTGGCTTTCTTGGAAACTTACAAAAGCAAACACAAAACAAAATTTTTAAAAAGTCTTCCTTCTAAGAGCAGCAAAATGTTGCTGTCTGCTGGACGCAGACCAGAATTTGCCTTTGAAGCAGCCTCTCCCTTTGTTCTCAGAGCAGTAACTGGGTGAAGCCCTCCTAATGATGAAGTAAGCAAGTTATCTTAGAATTAGCTGGGAAACTTTTAAAAGAACTAATTTCCTGCAATTAAAGCAGTGAGTCCTTTAGCAAATTAATTGGGATATTTTAAAAAGTACACTCTTATAAAACTGGGGATTTATTAGTTACACCAATTACTTCTGATCTTTCATCGTTGCCAGCTCTGGACATAGTGGATCAGGAAACATCTTAAAGAGCCATTAGATGGGATAGCAGAAAGAAAACCCATTTCATGATCCTTCTACACAAAGTCCAAGGCTCTCACACAGGTTTCCTGCCTTCTCAAAGTCATTCATGCCTTCTCTTCCTGCTGCTCTATGGTGGACATTTTACACCAAAGGACTGTGCATTTTAGCCACTCTTTGTTGACTTACAGATTACCCTTGGCCAACTCAATTGTGTTGTCTGTTGTCCTTCTGAGCCCTCGTTTTCCTCTTTAATCCCTATCTACCTAATCTCCAACTTACTTCCTTACCTGACATCCCAGGATTTTTCCTGATGGAGCTTGTAACATGCATTCACTTGTCCCCATTTGTTATCGATAACGGTCATTGCAGCTCACGGTCACAGCCTCTTTTTCAACAGTTTCTATTTGATTTTGACCCTGCACAGTCATGAAATATTTGACAAGAGACTGAGTCACTGGGCTTACTGGAAATCTGATAAATGCTTAATTTTGATTCGCAAAGAAAGTGTTCCCCACCGGGACTCTCCCTTAGGATAGGCCTTCTACTGAACAGCTCCTCAGGCCAGGAAGCACAGCCAGTTGTGAAGCATGATTTTTTCCTGGTTTTCACTCTTTATTAAAAGAAGAAGCAATATTAGAATATTAGAATAAGTTTCCATATCTACCCTTCCTAAATCTCTCATTTGTGGAGCTCTCATTTAGAAAGATCTGTTTTAGTTTTTTTCCTTTCCTGATCTCATTTCCTCTTCCTCGCCATGCCCACTCCTTCACCACAGCCACCATCACCACCATGATCTTCATCATTTCCAACCAGAGAATTAAGTTCAGCTCATGAATCCCAAACCTTGGGCCTCTGAGATCCGGGATTGGGATTCAAGTGGAGGGATAAGGGAAGCTGCTAGCAACAGGATCCGGAAGTCCTTCGACCATTCTGTCCCTCAGCTCCTCCACAGCCCAGGAAAGCCTCTTCCACCTCAGACACAGAGGCTGCCTTTCTGTGGCCCTTTCTGTTCCAGCTGCCTCTGCTAGTGGGTCTGTCCATAAGGAAACACGGAGAGCCTGAGGGAAGAGGTTCACAGAGGACTCTATTCAGGCCAGGCCTCTTAGGATGAGTCTCTGTGGGGAAATGAGGTAGGAAGGTGATGGGAGGGTAAAAAGTCCTATAGTCTTCCGTCATTGTAGACGTTTCTTTGTGTGAAAGACCAAATTCAAAATTCTGCTCCAGCACACCCTTCCCAATATCTTCTCCACTCAAGGTATTTTTTTAATCACTTTCTTAATTCTTGGAATTATCACTACTGCCACCTGCTCCTCCTGATTGCCTATGATGAGGTAGCCTCACAGGCAAAGCAAGGAGAAGCAACACAGCGTGACCCCAGGAGGCCGCCAGCCTCAGAGTCTCCAGTATTGCTCCAGTCACTGCCTTATTTGTATTTGGAAAATGTGGCTGCATCCCTCCACTACCCCCGCAAAAGAAAACACCTATAAAAGGCAAGGCCTGCCTGGTGGAGGATAGGGAGGTGAGATTCAACTCACACAGGCTTCAGCGGAAGAATAACCATCAGCAGGAAGCAGACCAGAAATAAAAATGGATTCCCACCTCCCACTCACCCAAGTTAAACTTGAAAGGAGCTGGAAGTGGCCACAGCTGGGCTGGCACAGCTCTGCCCTGGCAGTGCCCTCGGCCCTGGCATCCACAAGGTTTGCTCTGAGTCTTGCTTCAGGGTTTGGCTGGTCAGCAGGAGCCCCTGAACCACCATAAAACAACACTCTCAAGTATGTTTTTAGTTACCATACTGTGTGCTTTGAACCTGACTTTTCTGCTGGGGAAAAAAGGATAAAATTAGAGTATTGGATGGAATCTTCAAAATTATTCAACTAAACAATTTTTCTGTGCTTTAGTTCCTGCATCTGAGATGGGGATCAAGGGTGAGTGATTTTTCTAAGGTCCCACAGCATAAAGGAAAAATGGCATAGCAGCACAATTCATAATAGGTAAGTCTTAGAGTCTGCATATATGCCTATTGACAGATGAATAGATAAAGAAAAAATAGTACCTGTACACAGTGGGGTACTACTCTGCCATTATGAAAGATAAACTTGAGGCATCTGTAAGAAATTGGATACACCTTGAGACCATAATGTTCAGTGAAGTAAACCAGACACACAAGCTTGAACACCATATGGTATCCCTTATGTGAAAATTTTAATAGAAAAGAGAGAGAAAAAGAGAAAGAAAACAAAGTTATTACATTCAAGCTATGTTTCTGGTGTCGTTCTCTGGTTTCATTCCAATCTAGGTGGGAGCTCACCTTGCAGGATTTACATTTTTTTAATATGTAAAGGTCTTTACTGTTATTATGAGTATGGCCTAATTTGAAAAAAAAATTCTCAGAATAGGAAAATCTATGTATTGTACTGAAGACTGACAAGTGCTCTGTCCTCAGCCCATATCCATGAATATAGAGAGTAGCTCAGTGGTTACCTAGATCTAGTGGGCAGAGATTGGGAGATAATAGCTGGTAGCTAGAGTGTTTCAATGTAAGGTAACAAAAATGACCTAAGTTTGATTGTGTTATAGTTGTACAACTCTGTCAATGTGTTAAAAATCTATTGAGTCTTACATTTTAAGTTTGTGAATTGTGTGGCATGCAGCAAAGTTGTTAAAGACAGGCCCTAGACTCTTTTAACTCCCGTTGGTGCTTTCTCCACCTTCTACATACTTACAAGACATCAGCACATCATGACTGCACAGTGGCAGACTGGCAAATGGCCACAATACTGGGCAGCTTCTCCCTTCATCACATCGGGAGGTCTCTCTCACCACACCCTGACCCTGAACTTAGCCATGTCTCTTGCTTAGCCAGCAGGACTTTAACAAAAGTGATATAAGAGGCTTGACATGTGAGTATGCATTGGCACTCACTGTCGCTCTCACTGCGCTAGGAGCCCTGGGCTACCCTGTGCACTCCCTCCAGCTAACCTGCTGAACAGGCCACATGGAGGAGCCAAGGTACCCTGGCCATGAGACATCAGTCCACTCAATCCCCACCCACTGGCTTGCAAATGCTTGAGGAAGTCCAGGCAAAACTAGAAGAACTGCATGCCTGATTGCATCCCCACACAACTATGAGCTAACATTACTTATTAATTATTCTGTTTTTAGCCATTATATTTAGGGGTGGTTTATTGAGCAGCAAAGGGTGGCTGGTAAGCTACAATAGAGTGGCAGACTAGTTTTCTTCCTGAAATGTATCAAGACAGAAACTAGGCTTTAGAACGCTCAGCATAGAGTTCTTTCTACTATAAACCACTTATAATGAGTCCATAACTCAGGTTGAAATTCTTGTACTATAAGTCACATATAGTATGCCCTGTCTTAGGTTGAACATCTAGACAAGTATGTGGCTATAGTCATTTATTCACTAGGGTAATCTAAAGGTTACAATTACCAAGATGTAAAGATTTATCCCTAAAAGAGTTAAATTTTTCACTCCCCTTAAAAAAAAAAATGTAGTTTCAGATGTGGGGGAGAGAGGCCTGTTCCATGCAAACCCAAGCAGATGGCAGGTCTGTCATCTAAAATACGACCCTTCCAAAGTCAGCCTGGGCATTGATGTTCCACTTGGGGAGAATAGAGTAAGAAAATAGAGGAATAAATATGGGAGGTCTGTGGCCAGGCCAGAGTGGCCTATATTACATTCGCTCACGTTCCACTGGAAACAATCCAGATATATGGGTACATCCAGCTGAAATGAGGCAGGGAAATAAAGGAGAGATGGCCCTTGGTGAATACCAGAAAGTTCTGCCTTGCTCATCATGTGGCATGACCTTCTAGTTAGGGCTCTCAGAGTCAGGGACTCGTTGCTGGTGGGGCAAGGGAGAAAAGGTGGATTCATCATGGATGGAGAAATCTCAGTGTCTCACGCTTTGTCTTTTCCCAGGTAGACATTGGGCCCACACAGAAGCACTGCAAACATAGAGCTATCCTAGGAAATCTCAGCTCTGAGGAAGGTAAATTAAGGGGGAGAGTGATGGAAAGTTCCACTCCACACACCGTGTGGCTCAGGAGGAAGGAGGTGGTACTGTCTCAGGAATCTGCTGGTTGTTTTGCAGAGAAGGCAAGTGAGGTCCGTGGGGTGGCTTCGTTGAAGCTTCCATTCCATCTGGGGCCTTGCAAGTTGAGAGTAGATACAATCCAAATGTCACTTCTCCTCCCCACTTACTAAATTCAAAGAGACTAGAATGAGGAAATGGGCCCTAAAAGCATCTATCCAGGATCTTACCCAATAGAAAGAATTTCTTTTTAATGTTGAAAGCCACCACACATAGAAAAATGATCCATTGAGATATGTTGTCTAAGGAAAAGAATTTTCTTGTAATCTAGGAAATTTCAAGGGAAATAACTATATAATGTTCTATTTATTTAATAAGAGGGCAAAATACAAATCATTTATAACAAATACAATTAGTAAAGCATCTATCACAGTTTGATTTTAATGTCAAATAAAATAGGCCAATTATTTGGAAATAAAAACTATTTAGAAAATAAAAAGGCAGAGATCAAAACAAGAACCAAGAGGAAGAGAGGGAGTAAAGTAGTATGAGAGACATTTAGAAATAAATTCAGAAAGACACCCAGAACAGCCACAGACACATGACCACACCCGTGAAAATACTAATATGCAAAGAGTAGAGACTATCGTTCTTCCAGTGAACGTGTTTGGCCCCTTTATCAAAGATAAGGTGGCTGAGTGTGTTTTTAGTTGTGGTTGTGTCTTCTAGTCTATTCCATTGATCTTCAGTTCCATTTTAATTCCAGTACCATGTTGATTTTATTACAGTAGTTTTATAGTATAACTTCAAGTCAGGGATTGTGATGCCTCCTGCCTTGGCTTTGTTGCTTAGAATTGCCTTTGCTATTCTAGGTCTCTTCTGGTTCCACATGAATTTTAGGAGTGATTTCTCTAAGTCTATGAAGTATGCTAGTGGTATCTTCATTGGGATTGCATTGAATGTGTATAACAGTTTTGGAAGAATGGCCATTTTCACAATGTTTGTTCTTCCTATCCATGAACAAGGGATATCTTTCCATTTTCTGAGGTCCTCTTCGATTTCTTTTTTCAGGGTATTATAATTTTCCCTGTATAGCTCTTTTACTTCTTTAGTTAGATTAATTCCTAAATACTTCTTCTTTTTTTTTTTTTGGATGCTAGTGTGAAGGGTGTGACTTCTCTTATTTCTCTCTCAGTGATTTTATTGTTAGTATATAGAAATGCTACTGATTTTTGAGTATTGACTTTGTATCCAGCTACATTGCTGAATTTATTTTTTATATCTAGGAGTCTTTCAATGGAGTTTTGGGGGTCTTCTATGTAGAGTATCATGTCATCTGCAAATAATGATAATTTAAATTCTTCTTTTCCTATCTTTATTCCTTTTATTTCTTTCTCTTATCTAATTGCTCTGGCTAGTATTTCCAGTACTATATTAAATAGGAGTGGTGATAAGGGACATCCTTGTCTTGTGCCTGATTTTAAGTTAAAGGCTTTCAGTTTTTGGTCATTTAATATGATGCTGACTGTTGGTTTGTTGTAGATGGTCTTTATCATATTGAGATAGAGACCATCTAATCCAATTCTCTTTAAGGTTCTTATCATGAATAGGTGTTGGATCTTATCAAAAGATTTTTCTGCATCTATAGAAATGATCATGTGATTCTTGTTTTTGGCTCTATTGATATGGTGGATTACATTTATTGATTTACGTATATTGAACTATCCCTACATGCCTGGGATGAATCCTACTTGGTCATGGTGTATAATCTTCTTGATGATTTGCTACATCCTGTTTGCCAATATTTTATTGAGAATTTTTGCATCTATGTTCATTAGGGAGATTGGCCTGTAGTTGTCTTTTTCAGTTGGGTCATTCTCAGGTTTTGGTACTAGAGTAATATCTGTTTCTAGGAATGATTTAGGAAGAATTTCTTCCCTTTTCATTTCATTGAAGAGTCTGAAGAGTGAAAGCATTAAGTCTTCTTTGTATTTCTTGTAGAATTCCATAGTGAATCCGTCTGGCCCTGGGCTCTTCTTTGTTGGTAAGGACTTAATTACATTTTCAATTTCATTCATAGAAATTGGGTTATTCAGCAGTTTTACCTCTTCTTGATCCAACTTTGGTAGTTCATATGTTTCTAGGAATCTGCACATTTCTTCTGGGTTATCAAACCTATGAGAGTAGAGGTTTTCGAAATAGGTGTTGATGATCTTCTCTATTTCAGAAGGGTCTGTAGTGATTTCACCTTTTTTGTTCCTTTTTTCATGAATTTGAATTTTTTCTTTCCTTTTTTTAAAAGGAAAGAAAATTGAAAGCTAGGGGCTTATCAATTTTATTTATTCTTTCAAAGAACCAAATCTTTGTCTCATTGATTCTTTGTATTGTTTTCTTAGTCTCTATTGCATTAATTTCCGCTCTGATCTTTATAATTTCCTCCCTTCTTTTGGCTTTGGGCTTGGCTTGCTCTCCTTTTTCTAGATGTTTGAGGTGTGGTATTAGGTTGTATATTTGTTTTTGTTCTTTTTTCCTGATGTGGGAACTCAGTGCCATAAATTTTCAACCTAGGACTGCTTTGATTGCATCCCACAGATTCTGGTAAGTTGTATTTGTATTTTTATTCGTTTGTAGATATTGTTTAATTTCTTCTTTAATTTCCTCTGTGACCCACTGAATGCTTAAGAGTGTATCATTCAGGTGCTGGAAAAACTGGCTATCTGTATGCCAAAAACTAAAACTAGACCCATGCCTATCACCATGTACTAAACTAAGGTCTAAATGGATCAAAGACATAAATATTAAAACAGATACACTTAAATCTGTTGAAAGACAAAGTGGGTAAAAATCTTGAAGATATAGGGGTAGGTAGAGAATTCATGAACAAGAATCAGACCACATGGGAAATGCTTCCTAGAATCAATAACTGGGATCACATATCATTAAACAGTTTCTGTATGTCAAAAGAAATCCCAGCAGAGTGAAAAGAAAACCTACAAACTGGGAAAAAATCTTAGTGAACTGTCCCTCAAAGGACTTCTGTCTAAAACTTATAAAGAATATTAACAAATCAGACCCCTGAAATTCAAAGACCCAATCCAAAAATGGGCATCTGAGATGAATACACAGTTCTAAGATGAAGAAATACAAACGGAAAATAAATACATGAAAAAATGTTCATCATCACTGGTCATTAGAGAAATGCAAATTAAAACCACACTGAGATACCATCTCACTCCAGAAAGAATGGCCAGGATAAAGAAAACACCAACAACAAATACTGGAGAGGCTATGGGGGAAAAGGAACTCTTCTGCACTGTTGGTGGGAGTGTAGACTGGTGCAACCACTGTGGAGGTCAGTCTGGAGATTGCTCAAAAAGCTGGGGTTGGAGGTCCCATTTCACCCAGCTATTACACTTCTGGGCATATTCCCAGAAGAACTGAAAACATCATACCACAGTGATATAAGTGCACCCATGTTTATGGCAGCATGATTTGTAATAGCCAGATCTTGGAAACAATCTAAGTGCCCATCAATGGAGGAATGGATAAAAAAGTTGTATTTTTATACAATGGAGTACTACTCAGTTATAAAGAATGATAACATTGAGATATTTATAAATTAATGGATGCAACTTGAGACCATAGTTATAAGTGAAATAAACCAAACTCACATGTATAAATACCGCATAGTCTTCCTAGTGTAAGAAATGGTAAGAGTACATAAGATTTTATGGCAATCATGATTCCTCATTACATTACTTTGAAGCTTTATAATATTTTTATTCATTGAATGGAATGGTTTTATTCTGTTTTGTTTTATTTTATTATGTTTGATTGTATAAAAAGCTATTTTGAAGAAAACAAGACATTATGGCAAACACTGATGATTTAATATCAGCTTGCTTTGAAGTCCTACCATGCTTTTGTTCTTATATTACCATTGGTTCTATCACGTTGTGTCTAATTGGATTTTAATACGTGTGATAGTATAAATAAATTTTATGGAAAATGATATATTATAGTAGCCATTGTTCATTTTCTGTTATTTGGTTCAGAATGCCCTGTAATACTTTCATTCTCTTGAATGGTTTTATACTATTGTTATGTTTGATATTATTGTGTGTGAAACTATGCTCAACTATTTCAAAGAAAGAGACATTATGGTAGCTATTATTAATATCCAGTTGTTTTGTTGTGAAGTATTGTGTTGCTTACATTATTCTGTTCTGAGCTGCTTTGTTCTGTCCTCTTTTGTTTTATTCTCTTTAAAATAACAATAAATAAATAAATAAAAACAAAGAGTAATACATTCATTTTCTGACTTTAAGAAAATATTTCCACCAAAAACATTTAAATATTTGTCATATTTTCCTATCTTTAGCCATAAATGAATTTTACTTTTCCTATCAGCCTGATGGATACAATGAAATATTTGAGAGAAAATCCCTATCCTGTAGTTCTGTGGCCTTTTTCTTTTTTTTTATTTTAAAGAGAATAAAACAAAAGAGGACAGATCTAAGCAGATCAGAACAGAACAATGTAAGCAACACAGCACTTCACAACAAGACAACTGGATATTAACAGTAGCTATCATAATGTCTCTTTCTTTGAAATAGTTGAGCTTAGCTTTACACACAATAGTGTCAAACATAACAAAGTAGAATAAACAACTCAAGAGAATGGAAGTATTGCAAGGCATTCTGAACCATATAACCAAAGATGAACAATGGCTGCTATATTATCTCATTTTCCATAAAAATTTTGTTTTAACTATCATACATATTAAAATCCAATAACACACAATGTGATAGAACCAATGGTAATAGGAAAAAAAAAGCATGGTAGGACTTCAGAGCAAGATGATATTAAATCAACACTGGCTACCATACTATCTTGTCTTCAGAGTAACTATTCATATGATCACATATATTAGGATCAAACAAAACAGAATAAAACCATTTGAACCAATGAATGAAAACATCAGACATCAAAGCAGTATAATGGTGAACGATGATTTCCAGAAAATCTTCTGTACTCTTACCATTTCTTACACTAGGAACACTATATGGTATTTATACATGTGAGTTTGATTTATTTCACTTAAGAGTATAGATTCAAGTTGCATCCATTTATTTATAAATATCTCAATGTGATCATTATTTATACCTGAGTAGTACTCATTGTATAAAAGTATCACAATTTTTTATCTATTCCTTGGCTGATGGGCACTTAGGTTGTTTCCAATATCTGGCTATTACAAATTGTGCCGCTATAAACATGCGTGCACATATATCACTGTGGTAAGATGTTTTCAGATCTTCTGGGAATATGCCTAAGAGTAGAATAGCTGGGTCAAATGGGACCTCCAACCCCAGCTTTTTGAGCAATCTCCAGATTGACCTCCACAGTGGTTGCACCAGTCTACACTCCCACCAACAGTGCAGAAGAGTTCCTTTTTCCTCACAGCCTCTCCAGCATTGTTGTTGGTAGTTTTGTTGATCCTGGCCATTCTTTCTGAAGTGAGATAATATCTAACTGTGGTTTTAATTTGCATTTCTCTAATGACCAATGATGATGAACATTTTTTCATATGTTTATTTGCAATTTGTATTTCTTCATCTTAGAATTGTGTATTCATCTCAGATGCCCATTTTTGGATTGGGTCTTTAAATTTCAGGGGTCTGATTTTTTAAAATTCTTTATAAGTTCTAGACAGAAGTCCTTTGTCTGAGGGACAGTTCACTAAGATTTTTTTCCCAGTTTGTAGCTTTTCTTTTCACTCTGCTGGAGATTTCTTTGGATGTGCAGAAACTCTTTAATAAGATATGATCCCAGTTATTCATTCTGGGAGGTATTTCCTGTGCAGTTTGATTCTTGTTCATGAATTCTCTACCTACCCCTATGTCTTCAAGATTTTCACCTACTTTGTCTTGCAACAGGTTTAGTGTTTCTGTTTTAATATTTAGATCTTTAATCCATTTGTATTTTAGTTTAGTACATGGTGATAGGCATGGGTCTAGTTTTAGTTTTCGGCATATGGATAGCCAATTTTTCCAGCACCATTTATTAAAGGGACTGTTATTCTTCCAGTGAACATGCTTGGCCCCTTTATGAAAGATAAGGTGGTGGGGTGTGTTTATAGATGTATCTTCTAATCTATTCCATTGATCTTCAGGTCTGTTCTTATTCCAACACCATGTTGATTTTATTACAGTAGCTTTTTAGTATAACTTCAAGTCAGGGATTATGATGCCTCCTGCCTTGGCTTTGCTGCTTAGAATTGCCTTTGCTATTCTAGGTCTCTTCTGGTTCCACATGAATTTTAAGAGTGATTTCTCTAGATGTATGAGGTGTGCTAGTGGTATTTGCATTGGGATTGCATTGAATGTGTATAACAATTTTGGGAGAATGGCCATTTTTACAATATTTATTCTTCCTATCCATGAACAAGAAATGTCTTTCCATTTTCTGACATTCTCTTTGATTTCTTTTTTCAGAGTGTTTTAATTTTCCCTGTACAGCTCTTTTACATCTTTCGTTGGATTAATTCCTAAGTATTTCATTTTTTTGGATGCTAGTGTGAAGGGTGTGGCTTCTTTTATTTCTCTCTCAGTGATTTTGTTGTTAGTGTATAATGCTATTGATTTTTGAGTATTGACTTTGTATCCAGCTGTTTTGTTGAATTTATTTATTATATCTATAAGACTTTCAGTGGAGGTTTGGGGGTCTTCTATGTAGAGTATTATGTCATCTGCAAATAATGATAATTTAACTTCTTCTTTTCCTATCTTTGCTCTTTTTATTTCTCTCTCTTTTCTAATTGCTCTGGCCAGTATTTCCAGTACTATATTGAATAGGAGCGGTGAAAATGGACATCCTTGTCTTATGCCTGATTTTAAGGTAAAGGCTTTCAGTTTTGGGCCATCTAATATGACACTGGCTGGTGGTTTGTCATAGATGGCCTTTATCATACTGAGGTAAAGACCATCTATTACAATTCTCTGTAAGGTTCTTACCATGAATGGGTGTTGGATCTTATCAAAAGCTTTTTCTGCATGTATAGAAATGATGATGTGATTCTTGCTTTTGGCTCTATTGATATGGTGGATTATATTTATTGATTTATGTATATTGAACCATCCCTGCATGCCTGGGATGAATTCCACTTGGTCATGGTGTATAATCTTCTTGAATTTGCTGCATCCTGTTTGCCAATATTTTATTGAGAATTTTTGCATCTATGTTCATTAGGGAGATTGGACTGTATTTCTCTTCTTTAGTTGGGTCATTCTCAGGTTTTGGTACTAGAGTGATATTTGCCTCCAGGAATGACTTAGGGAGAATTGCTTCCCTTTCAATTTCATTGAAGAGTTTGAAGAGTGTCAGCATTAAGTCTTCTTTGCATTTCTTGTAGAATTCTGCAGTGAATCCATCTGGCCTGGGCTCTTCTTTGTTGGTAGAGACTTGATTACATTTTCAATTTCATTCATAGAAATTGGGTTATTCAGCAGTTTTACATCTTCTTGATCCAACTTTGGTGGTTCATATATTTCTAGGAATCTGTCCATTTCTTCTGGGTTATCAAACCTATGAGAGTAGAGGTTTTCCAAATAGTTGTTGATGATCTTCTGTATTTCCACAGCATCAGTAGTGATTTCTCCTTTTTCATTCTGTATTGCATGAATTTGAGTCTTTTCTTTCCTTTTTAAAATTAGGTTGGCTAAGGGCTTGTCAATTTTATTTATTCTTACAAAGAACCAAATCTTTGCTTCATTGATTCTTTGCATTGTTTTCTTAGTCTCTATTGCATTAATTTCTGCTCTGATCTTTATAATTTCCTCCCTTCTTTTGGCTTTGGGCTTGGCTTGCTCTTCTTTTTCTAGATGTTTCAGGTGTAATATCAGGTTGCTTATTTGTGTTCGTTCTGTTTTCCTAATGTGGGAACTCAGCGCAATAAATTTTCCTCTGAGGACTGCTCTCATTGTATCCCACAGATTCCGGTAAGTTGTATTTGTATTTTCATTTGCTTGTAGATATTGTTTAATTTCTTCTTTAATTTCCTCTGTGACCCACTGATTGCTCAAGAGTGTATTATTTAATTTCTATGTGTTTGTCAGGTTTTTGCAGTTACTTTTATCATTAATTTCCAGTTTCATGGCACTATGATCCGATAACATGCATGGGATAATTTCAATTCTTTTGCATTTACTTAAATATGTTCTGTGGGTTAGCATATGGTCTATTTTACAGAATGTCCCATGTACTGCTGAGAAGAATGTATATCCTGATGTTGTTGGATGGAACACTCTGTATACACCTATCAAATCCATTTGTTCACAGGTGTGATTCAGTTCTGTTATTTCTTTGCTGATTTTCTGTCTAGTTGTTCTATCCCTATGTGTCAATGGTGTGTTAAAATCCCCTGTTATAATTGTGTTATTACCTATTTGATTTTTCATTCCTGTTAATACTTGCTTTGTGTAGTTGGCTGCTCTGGAATTTGGTGCATATATATTTAAGATTGTTACCTCTTCCTCTTGCAGTTTTCCCCTAACTGTATGTAGTGACCTTCTTTGTCTCTTTGGACCATTCTTGGTTTGAATTTCACATGGTCTGCAAACAAAATAGCTACCCCCACTTTTTTTTGAGTTCCTGTTGCATGGAGTATTGTTTTCCATGCTTTGACTTTCAATCTATGAGTTTCCCTTTGGGTTAGATGGGTTTCTTGTAGACAGCATATGGTTGGACGTTGTCTCTTAATCCATTCTGCCAGTCTGTTTCTTTTAATTGGTGAATTGAGGCCATTTACATTAATGGTTATAACTGTCATATATTGGTTTATTGTTGACATGTTGTCTCTCTGATGTTGTATCTTTAGCTTTCCATTCTGTTTAATTGTCTGTCTTGCTTAGTAGTTTTTTCCTATGTGTATCTAGAATGTCTTTCAGTATTCTTTGTAGGTTTGGTTTGGTGATCATGAAGTTCTTCAGCTTTTCTTTGTCATGGAAGTATCTTACTTCTCCATCCATTTTAAAGGACAGTTTTTCAGGGTGCATCAGTCTGGGTTGGAAGTTGTTTTCTTTTAAGGATCTGAAAAACTTCACTCCATGGTCTTCTTGACTTCATTGTTTGTGTTGAGAAGTCTGCTGTGATTCTGATAGGTTTTCCTTTATAGGTGACCTGTATTTTCTCTCTAACAGCTTTTAATATTCTGTTCTTATGTTAGATTTCTGGGATGGTGATAATCATATG